>JBBPBX010002782.1:16514-37088 GCA_038048925.1 Garcialebias charrua | reverse complement strand
CAAAATGGAAGAAGCAGGTAAAAGATAATGGATGGATGGCTGGATGGTTCTTGTGTCCTGCCTTTCCGAGATGCTACCAAACCAGTGAATCCGACAATATTCAGCCACACACCCAAGAGGAAGTTTGTCTGTTACTTATTTTTTGTTATCCACCTCATAAGGTTTACATATGGCCATATGATGGCCAGCTTGGATTTTGACTTGGAATATCAGTTTTTGTAAAAAATAAAATAAAAAAATCTTACACCTAAATGCAGTCACACACCAAAACATTATGTTTGCTTGTTACTTATTTTATAAGTCAATCCAGCTCACGTTTCCATATATAAGTTCAAGTGATGTTTAGAGTCAGAGTCAGAGAGTCTTTATTGTCATTTGCACCGCATGTGGTACATGAGATGAAAACGAGATTATGTACACGAGGTCCCAGTTACATCCAACAACAAATGAAAGAGAAAAACAGTAATAACATCGAGAACTAACTAAGAAAAACATCAACTAGTAATACACTAAGCCTAATATAGTGGGAATAAACAGCAGCACGAACATGAGTTTGTATGAGCAGATGGTCACAGATGAACACAGATGAACACAGCAACAAGAAAACATATCAGCATCAGCATGATGTGATATTTTGCAGTGTTTATTTTAATTTTATTTTTATTTATTCATGAGTCTAACAGCCTCAGGGTAGAAGCTGTTCCTCAGTCTAGTGGTTCTACACTTGATGCTCCTCAACCTCCGTCCTGAGGGGAGTGGGGCAAAGAGTGAGTGTGCTGGATGAGTGAGGTCTTTCATGATACAGGTGGCTCTTTTCCTGCATCTAGAGGTGTAAATGTCTGTGATGGTGGGGAGACTGACTCCAACAGACTTCTGTGCAGCTAGTTGTCATATGCAGGTTAACACAAGGTCACCAGTACAATACAATTTTCAGGATGAGAAGAACCAATTTGACTCGCTAAAAACAAAGAATAAACAAACAAGAAATACTAAAGCATGGTACAAAATAAAGTACCAAAAAGTGAAACGGTTAAATTTATATTGCTGGGTTTCAGATGACGTAGCAGTGACGTCACAGAATGCAGATGCGGGGCAGGAAGTAAACGCAGCCGTTTCCTTCTGTTGCTGATTCAGCATCAACATGCCTAAATTCTGTGCCGTTTACGGTTGTTGCAACCGCTCTAATCGAGAGATAGATAAAAGTTATTTTCGTGTTCCGAAAGTAGTATGCTACAAGGGGATTAATTTAAAAAAACTTACAGAAAAAAGACGACAAACGTGGATTACAACCTACGGCTAAAAACAGGAGGTGCAGAAACTGACGAGAGTCTGCAGCGACCACTTTGTTACAGGTAAGGGTCGTATCGTTTAAATCATATTTTCAGATATTTTATTGGACAGTAACTAGAAAGACAGGTAAGATATGTTATGCCCTAGCTTGTGTAGTGGTTCAACACTTGGTTGTTCCCAGAAAAAATCCGATTAGAATGCTAATGTTGTTAGCGGTTAGCTTAGTGCTAGGAAAGGCATTTACGTGTTTTACTTTAAAGTGGTGTCTTATATTTAGGTTGTCCGAGTGCAGCAGGTGATGTACATTCCCAAGACTGGGCCCCCACTGTTAACCTGGGGTACCAAAGAAGTAACGAGTGGCCACAAACAGAAGCATCCCTCCGGCGCAGGGAAAGAGCTAAGGCCTGGAAGCTTCTCTGCACTGAGGAGGCCAACAGTCTGGAAGATGAGCTCTGTGAAGAAAGCTTACCAGCCCCTGAAAACGAACGATTCAAAGGTAAAATAATAATAAATAAAAATACTATTTATTTATTTATAGAATTTCTGAACGTAATTTTTAATAATTAAATATTTGCAGATGCAGAATGCCAGACGGATCTAAGCATGGTTGACCTCACAAAGCTGGAGGATGCAGTGAAAGGCTACACAACTGAGATCTGCGACCTTAAGGAAAAAGTCTCAGTGACTAAATTTACTCCTGAAACCTTCCAGAACAACGATAAAACAAAGTTTTATACGGGACTGCCCAACTTTTTAGTTTTGATGCAAATTTTTCAGCTCTGTGAACCTTATACATCAGCATGTCATCACTGTCAGCACTCTCCAAATTTGAGCAATTTATTATGATACTTATGCATCTCAGATTACATCTGCAGCTTCAAGACCTTGCCTATAGATTTAATGTGTCAAAAGCCACTGTGTCTCGAATTTGTTTTAGAACGATTCATGTTCTCCATGAAAGATTACAATTCTTAATAGAGTGGCCTGAGCGACAAGTAATTCAATCAACTATATTTATATAAATATTTTAAGTTTAAATGATTATACATGTATTTATCATTTAAAGTAAATCAAAAGTAAATTAAATCACTAATACTGTTACAGACCATATTTGTACATGTTAATTGTTCATGAAGACAAAAAAAAAATTTACCCAATAAGGTTGAATATTTTTAATTTATTCAATGAACTCCATAACCAATCTTTGTGAATATTGGTCAGTTAAAATGACATGAGTTTTGCTATTGAAATAAAAACATTTTTCTGAAGTAGACTCATTTTGCAACATTTGTGACATATGACATTTGTATGTGCTGTTATTTAACATATTAGAACACCTTTGAAATTCACAAGCTAATCTCATATTGATTTAAATATATCATTTGATTTAACATACTTAACTTTTCAATTAAGATTATTGTAAATAAAAAACAGCTGTCATGACATGTAACAACATCACATGACCCTTCTGCAGAGTGCTTGCTACAGGTGTAGCTGAAACATGTTATGGTAGTGACAAATGTTTTTGGGGAAAAAAAGAGCAACTGTTTAAATTTGTATAAACTTTTCAAACTCCTTTCATCAACTACTCCAAATAACATTCTTGATTCTTAGATTGGTTAGTCACGTGTGGATTTCTGTCCCAGGATTTCAGGTAGGATGCAATGTGTAAAATAGTGCTGAATTTTGGGAACTGCTGTTTCCCACAGCTGGTCATCTGGCAGAATTCTTTCCACATAAATATCATTTTCACTCCATACTACAAAATCACAATATTGTACATCCACAATGTGAATCTGATCCTGGAGCTGATGGTAATAAGGATGGTTCCTATCCAGTTGTACAGAATCTCCAACCTTGACGAGACGACGAGACAAAAACCAGGCTGTCCAGCACACATCCTCAGACCGACTTCATGCTGTTTGCTCTGTGGGCACTGAAGGACAAGACAATGAAACTTAGACATAAAAAATAAATACGGTAGTCTCCAAAACATTTCAATATGATACTTTTTTAAAGATTGTGTTTCACTCATTTCACTATCCAACACCAATGTTAGAAAATGAGACTATCTAAAAAAGCTAAGTCTGGTCCTCTGGACATTCAAAAAAAAAACAAAAAAACAAAACAAAGCAAAAAATTGTAGAAACGTTTCGTCTTTCGTCCGAAAGACTTCCTCAGTCTGAGGTGCTGGGTTCAGCTCAGTCTTATAAATAGCACCCTCTCACAGTGTTACACAACCAGTTGGCTGATGACAGCCTGAAACCAGCTGCTCAGTCAGCCAACTGGTTGTGTAACACTGTGAGAGGGTGCTATTTATAAGACTGAGCTGAACCCAGCACCTCAGACTGAGGAAGTCTTTCGGACGAAAGACGAAACGTTTCTACAATTTTTTGCTTTGTTTTGTTTTTTTGTTTTTTGAATGTCCAGAGGACCAGACTTAGCTTTTTTAGATTTTTCTACCTGGATTATTGAGCATGCATCAGGGTAAAATGAGACTATATTTATGTCTCTGTCAACCAGGTGTGTTCCACAGGTAAGAATGTATTAATCTGGACTAAGTTTTAAAAGGTGATGGAAAGGTCACACATTTTTTAACTGGAAACAAGGCAACATCCCACAAACTGCAAGACCATCCCCAAAACTACGGCTACATGCTGTGAAATATGCAAACAACAAAGATTTGAGTAAAAAATTATAGTTGTAACATTCATACTGTGAGGTGCGCAAAGTCTGCAGTGCAGTACCCTAATGCATGCTCAATAATCCAGGTAGAAAAATCTAAAAAAGCTAAGTCTGCAGTGCAGTAGTCCAAACCTTTTGAGAAATAAATTTTACCTTGATTTCACACACCCTGGCTCCATGACAGTCACATGAAACGACTCCATCTGGTGAGGCTCCCATGTATGGCCACCTTGAGTTTAACCAGCTAGTATCTGAAGTTACAAAGAAGATACGATCACCTTGATGATACTGTATTATCAAAACAAAAAAAATCATAATATTTTCAGTACATTAACTTACCTTTTTAATGGAGTTACTGTAGATCTCTGACCTACAGTGTAGAAATGCATATGACTCAACGTTAACACATACAACTCCAGCACGAATTTGGCTTTACAGAAGCTAAATATATTATTTTTAAGTAGATCCACGCACATAGAAATAACAGGGGGCTAACTAAACTTGTTGTTAGCATTAGCGATAGCGTAGTTAGCATAGGCTAATTACTAAATAAATAATACATCTCACTACTCACCCGGGCAGAAACAAGTCGACAACCATTTAAAGCTTCTTTTGATCCTAAATGGTTAACCCAAAACTCGTCCTCGCCAGTTTATTTAGGGCTTTGGCATACTTGCTGTAATCCATTCTGCTGTGTTTTGAACTGGGGAAAATCACTTCCTGCCCCGCATCTGAATTTCGCGCCACTTTCGGGTCACGTGATTGCAACCCAGCAATACAAGGTCCTAAAGAGAACCAGTAAACAACGACATGGTAAAATATAATGGCGCAAGTAGGATGAATTTGTATGAAGTATTTCAAGGTAGTAATACAGTATAAGCTAAAATGCACATGATATACATTGCATATAACTAACATAAACTACATGTGTTGTGTGACAGGTTATTGCAGGTAGTGAGTAACACTGAGATGAATTCAAAAAACTTTCAATACAAAAAAGGAGATTCGGATGAAGAGCGAAACGTCAGCTGTTACAAATAAAGTCCAGTTGTTTTTGTATTGAAAGTTTTTTGAATTTATCATGTCCTGGATGAATGAGAATCTCCACTAGCATACTGAGATGAATTATGATTGTAAGTGAGTGACATACATGATACAGCCACACAGGGCAGCAGCAACATATTAGGTGTCATACGTGGCTTGGTGCAATGTTATTATCAATAGTCCTGTATTATTATCAAGCATTCAGTAATCTGAAAGCTTATGGGTAATAACTGTCTTTGAGTCTTTTTGTATGCAATGACAGACTCCTGTATCATCTGCCTGAGGGTAGTAGATGGAAGAGTCCTTGTGCTGGTTGGGTGTGATCCTTAATTATGCTGCATGTTTTATTCAGACATTGGCTGTGGTAGATACCATACCATACCATACCATTTTATTTATAGAGCACTTAAAACAGCGACAAGGCCAACCAAAGTGCTGTACAAACAAACAAACAACAGGCAACACATAGGCAACATACACAATTATGTAAAAACAGAATACGTATAGACATAACATCGTCACAGATAATAAATAAAATGACCAAACACAGATCATCAGGTGTTGAAAGCAACGGAATAGTAGTAGGTCTTTAAACAGGATTTGCAAACTGAGAGGGAGGGGGCCTGTCTGACGAGCATAGGTAACTCGTTCCAAAGTCTTGAGCCTGCTACGGAGAAGGCCCTGTCACCTCTGTGCTTAAGACAAGTTCCTGGAACTGTGAGAAGTAACTGGTTCACTGACCTCAGAGAACGTGGTGGGACATACGGCTGTAGCAAATCAGAGAGATGGGGGGAGACTGTTCAGCGATTTGAAGACATACAGGAGAATTTTGAACTGGATTCGAAGATGAACCGGTAGCTAGTGCAGGGAGGCCAAAACTGGTGTAATGTGCTCTCTTTTGTCTGTAGATGTCCTGGATGGTGTGGAGACTGCTACTAGTGATGTCCTCTGCTGTTTGCATCACCCTCTGTAGTGCTTTCTGGCTCTGACTGGTGCAGTTCCCATACCACCCCATGATGCTGTCAGCTAGTGCATTAACAGAATAACCGAGTTTTCGACAGGTCGAGTGCTTTGACTTCTATCGAGGCTTTTTTGTCCAACTCGGGTACCCGTAGTGACGTCATCACGTGATAAAAACAGAGCGCGCGGTAGCTTTTAGCTTTTAGTAGACGCTACAAAATGGATTCCTTTGTGCGCACGGATCTATGAAGCTGGTCCAGTCTTGTCAAAAAGGTAAAACAGTTTATAATTTTATAAATTGCGCCACTCATTGAAACATCCTGTTGACGTTCTTTGCTTCAACACCGTAGTAGATTGTTGTGACAGCAGAGGGCAGTGTTTTATTGCAGGTCCCATATATAACACGGTTGAAACGGCTTCATCTCTCTCGTTTCACAAACAAAAAAACAAATATTCATCTCTCTAGAGCTATTAAAAATCTATAAACACAATCTCTAAAAGTAAACCTAAATTGCACAGCTGCAGGCGGTGGTACGGTGTGGCTGTGGCCCAATTTGTTTTTTAAGTTTCGGTTTTCATCGCCTTATACTTTCACTTTTAATATTATTAATATAACTAATAGTTTTGTTTTTCCTGTGACTTATGTGCAGTATGATAAATGATAGGAGCATAATAAATGCTCCCAATGCTTTGTTGGTCTTTTTTTTCTTTTTGTAAAGACGTTTTTAGGCATTTATATTTATTTATTTATTTTGCATCGTAAGACACTGTGACGTCATCGGCTACTCGAGCGTCGTTCGAGTTTTTTTATGTTAATGTCGAGGTTAAAAATTATGTACTCGTTCAACCCCTACTGTCAGCAGGCTCTCAATGGTGCACCTATAAAAGTTGATGGTTGGTGTTTGTACCAAACTTGTTTAGTTTTCTTAGGAAGTAGTCTTTGTTGTGCTTTCTTGACCACAGTGTACATATGTAATGTTCAGGATAGATCTTCAGTAATGTGAATACTGACAAACTTGAAGTTGCTGACCTGCTCCACCTCAGCATTGTTTATGTTGATGGTGGAGTGCTGGAATCCATGCTGTTTCCTGAAGTCTACTATCATCTTCTTCATTTTGCTGACATTTAGAGAGAGATTATTTTCCTGACACCAGCTGGTCAGTGATTTCACCTCATCTCTTGTTGTTGTTGTTGGTGATGAGGCCCAAGATGGTGGTGTCATCAGCATAGTTGAGAATGACATTTGACCTGTTCTTGGTGGCACAGTCATTTGTAAATAGAGTTTACAGGAGTGGGCTGTGGTGTGCCGGTGCTGAGAACTAGTGTGGAGGAGAGGTGGCTGCCGATTCTCACTGCCTGTGGTCTCTTGGTGAGGAAGTTCAGTATCCAGCAACAGAAGGTTTTCTCCAGGCCCAGTGTAGTGAGCTTGGAGACCAGTTTGGAGATTATAGTTTTGAATGCTGAGCTATCGTCAATGAAGAGCATTCTCTTATAAATGGTGGTGGCCATCTTTGGTTTGGATCTGACAATCCAATTTTTGAATATAACTTTCTTACCTCGATATGCAGCCACACACCAAAATGGAAGCCAGTACCTCACTTATTTTTCAAGTTATCACACTCACAACCTTCATGGATGGATGGACAGTAGGCAGGTATTTCCAATTCCCCTTTTCTGGAGTGTGGGGTGGGGATGGAAAAAAGTTCCAAGAGTGATTTGTGACAATAGGGCCATAGCAAAAATCAAAGGAAAGGTTTACAAGGGTCGTGAGACCAGCCATGATGTATAGTCTGGGAACAAAGACATGGACAAAAAGACAGGAGAAAGAACTGGAACTAGCAGAAATGAAGATACAGTATTGAGCTTCTCCTTAGAAGTGATAAGGATGGATAAGATCAGGAATGAGATCATCAGATGTACAGCACAGGGTGAACAACTGGGAGATAAAGTTAGAGAGGCCAGACTGAGATGGTTTGGACATGTCCAGAGGAGGAACAGTAGTTTGGACATGTCCAGAGGAGGGAAAATGGTTTGGACATGTCCATAGAAGTGAGTGGGCATATTGGTATACAGTAGAAGGATGTTAGAAATGCAGCTGCCATGAAAGAGTAAGAGCAGATATATGGACGCAGTTAGAAACGACACAGGGAAGTAGTTGGAGTGAGGACAGAGGACGCAGAGGACAGAGTGAAGACTGAGGATGCAGCGGACAGATTGAGGACAGAAGATGGAGCGGACAGATTGAGGACAGAGGACACAGAGGACAGAGTGAGATGAAGGAGGATGACTCACTGTGGAGACCCTGAAGAGGGGTGAATGGAACCAAATAAGAACGACTGAGGGAAACTATTGAGACAAGGCCATAAACTTAAAATACATTGAACAGATGTTTAGACAAAAGAAAGACGCATAGATAAATAATTTAAGCACAATAACTAATAATCTCAAAATACAAAACGTAAAGCTCCTAGAATCATGCGAGAAGCCAATGGTGTTTTCCTGCTGAACATTTATCAGATTGATGGCCAGATTTCTGACAGAAGCTAAGTGAGCTGTTAACCGAGCTTCTTTAGCTTTAAATGTCATCCCTGTGGCCATATGGAGTCCAGCTCTGGAGGGTTTGAAACTTTTAATAAGACCAAGAGTTGTTGAAGTTTCTCAGTCTGGAGGGAAGCTTGCATTCTTTTATCTACAGCAAATCACCAAGCAGGATGTAAAAAGTGTTTAATTACTAACTGATCATATTAATTAACACTTAGTCTTGTTTTTATAAAACCTCAGAAACTGTAAACATAATTTAGATTTTTAGGAAATTTACTGTTCCTACTGTAGTAATGTTTCAGCATATTGTGGTCTGATATTACAACACTTTTGATTAAATAGACAAATTCAAACTTTGTTGAGTTTTCTGAGATCTGTTCTTCCTTCTCTGTCTCTTGTGCCTTACTGTAAAAAGCTTCATGGTCATACCAGAGGATGTTGCCAGCACGTATGTGATTGGCCAGGTGTCCTCTGACAGCAGGAAACTATGGCGATGGCCCAGTGGCTCTGCGGTAACCTCACTGAGCCTCAGGATTGGCGAAGAGTCACTTCCTCACTTCCTTCAGGGACTGGCTGTGGTCCTGGTCTTCCCACGAGTCTCTGGTTGGAACCTGATAAACTCTCACATTTCTATGTGTTTCCATCTTCATGTTCTTAAAACAGCTAAAATAGACTTCACATGTTTTCAAAATAAACTTGATTTTCTTATACAGTATTTTGATTCAGAAAAGCACTTTGCTGTTTTTGATTTAAGATTGATTTGTACACATAAATTGCAAACCATGCCTATTCAAGCAAAAGTATTTCCTCTACTAATAAGTCTTTTATTTTTTCCTCTGGATTTTCGTTTTTTTTGTTGCTTTTGTGAGTTTGTGTGTGTTTTAAATGTGACATGAATCAAACTGGAATCTAATATCACATTTTCAGTATCAATACAGCTGTATTTTAATGTTGAGTAATTAATGTTTCTAATATAATCATAAATATCTGCTTAGCAGTGCAGTCATTTAATCCAATTCAAGATGGTTGCCATGGCAAAGCAATGAATAGATATTTAATTAAAATTAAGTGTGATAGCATAATTCCTCAATTTAAAATCCGAGCACCAACTCATTGCACAAGGTCTTTGTGTAAAATGTTCCCACTGGAATCTGGAGGTTATGCACCATAACCAATGTTCCCTGAAGGAAGGGAACAAGGTGCAACACATGACTATGGGAATTGCGCCTCAGCGCAGTTCACCTGAAGCAATATAATCACGCCTTTTAAGGCAAGTGGGCGTCAGCGTCACCAGGGGCCCGCCCCCCTGGTATAAGAGGCGCTGATTACCCACGTTCATCCTCTAAACGCACTTAACTGAGCTTGGGAATTGGAGGGGCAAACGTGTGTTGCACCTTGTTCCCTTACTTCAGGGAACATTGGTTATGGTGCATAACCTCCAGTTCCCTTATCAGTCAGGTTCAGTGCGGTGCAACACATGACTGGGAACACAATTCAATCACGCCCTGGAAATGCTTTGGAAATGCATGCTTATGAGAACTTTTTGCCTTAGACTACAGGCGTCAGTCGTTCATTTCTCTGTGGTAGAGAGAACAGCTTGAGTTACGTCACGTGCTGTGACATCTAGGCTATAGTGTTTCACAAACGTCACGTGTTTGATGATGACCAGTTAGCAGCTGCACAGATATCTGCTACTGGAACACTTCTGAACAAGGCTCAGGAAGTGGCTAGGCCTCTAGTTGAGTGAGCATGTACCCCAATGGGGACCTGCTGACCTTTGCTGCTGTATGCCCTTTTTATGGCCTCAGTCACCCAATGTGAGAGACACTGTTTTGACAGGGCCCTGCCTGCGGCAGGATTAGCAAAGCATATGAACTGCTGGTTTGTTTTTCACCAAATGTCAGTCCTCTCCATGTAGACGCTCAGGGCCCTAACAGGGCAGAGTGCGTTTAAACGCCTCTGTTCTGCGGTCAGAACTGAGGGAGGAGGAAAAGTTGACAGTTCGAAGTCCAGATTTCTGGGATTTAGAGTCAGGACTTTTGGCACATACGTGGGGTTTGGACGCAGGGTGACCTTTGACCCATCTGGGGCAAATCTGGTACACATTGTGTGTACCGATAAAGCGTGAAGGTCCCCCACGTGTTTTGCTGAGCACAAAGCTACGAGCAATGCAGTCTTATAAGATAACAAGTCTATCTTAATGCTGCTAAGAGGCTCAAATGGAGGCTCACACAAGGCGTCCAGGACTAAATGCAGGTCCCATTGAGGGGCCAAAGATATGTTTGGAGGCCTTTTCCTTAGCACGCCCCTCATGAACCGTACCATGAGAAGGTGGGGACCAGGTGATCTACCTCCCCAGCCTTCGTGGCATGCAGAGATGGCTGATAAGAAGACCTTTATGGTTGAAAAGGTGCGTCCCTTCTCTAGCAGGTCCTGCAGAAAGGTGAGGAGCTTGGCCAAGTCATAGGAACATGGAGCAATATTCCTCTCTAGACACCAGCTCTCAAAAACACGCCACTTACGTGCATAGAGTGTCTGCGTAGACTGAGCTCTCGCTCCCTGTATTGTATGTACCACATTATTGGGTGGGCCGGAAGCCATTAACCGGTCCCTCTCAGCGGCCAGACCCAGAGCTCCCACAGCTTTGAACATGGATGCAGGATCTACCCATGGGCCTGGGTCAGCAGGTCCCTGTGAGGTGGCAGCTGCCAAGGTGTTCCTGCCAAAAGTGAGATCACTTCTGCAAACCATGCTTTCTTTGGCCACCTGGGGGCTACCAATATTAGAGAGAGAGAGCTCCCCTGTGTACACGCTCCAGCGTTGCTTGAAACAAAGGGACGGGGGTAACGCGTAATACCGTCTCCCTGCTGGCCAGCTGTACGTCAGGGTGTCCATCCCCAATGGTGGGTTCACGTCCCATATCGAGTGGTACAGAGCGCAGTGAGTGCGGTCGCTGCAGGCAAACAGATCTGCGTCTGCCCTCCCGTATCGTGCCCAGATCTGGTCCATAATGCGTGGGTTCAGGCGCCATTCTAAGGGGAGGGGGGCCCCCCTTGACAGGGTGTCTGCCCCGTGGTTTAGCTCCCCTGGCACGTGAGTTGCCCTCAGTGACAAGATCCGGGAGCTGCACCATGTGAGCAACTTCTGCATCAGCATCAGGAGGGGTTGGAACCGTGTCCATCCCTCCTTGTTGATGTAGGCCACAGTGCACCTGTTGTTTGATTTCATCAGGATGTGCTGGTGTTTGACCAGGCCTTTCTTGTAAAAATGTTTCAGTGACAGAAACACTACTGAGAGTTCCAGGAAATGGACCTTACCAAGCTCCGTCCACAGGGTCACGTGTCATTGGCTAATGTCCACTTCATGTCACAGCGCAGCTACCAGTGGCGTGACCGTATCACAAACAGAAGCTACAGTAGTAAAAAACACATGCGAATTTACCCTGCTGCATGCCCAATAATCCAGGTAGAAAAATCTAAAAAAGCTAAGTCTGGTCCTCTGGACATTCCTCTGGACCAGAGGAATGTCCAGAGGACCAGACTTAGCTTTTTTAGACATGCTAATTTACATTGTGAGCTAGCATACGGTGCAGAAAGGTTTTGCATCAGGGCTGGAAAAATGGTCCTCCACTGTCAGTGGGGTATCTGTACAGGAGATGTCAGGTACCCTGACCGTATTTGTGGAAGTAAAATTCACAGGTTTCCTTAACATGAAACTGAATGCCTTGCTTGGATCGAAGCTGGTGCACGACCGCATTTACCGATACAACTTCTACACCTTGAAGCCTGTCTGTTACACAGTCTTACGTTAGCTGAAGAGATCAATATGCAATGTGTACCGTATCTAACATACATTAAAGATTTCATTCTATCTGAAAAGGCTTTTCACTAAACTGTAAACATGTTAGCCACGCTAGCACTGCTAGCATCGAGCATCAGACCAAGGTACACTCAAACTTTTGCATACAACAGAAATCACTGATTTCAAAAGTAACCCTCAAAACCATGAATGCCTGACTTACCCAGCATTGCAAGAACAATAGGCATCATATCATCAGTGATCCTGTCCACAGCTATATTAATGCTGAGCGTGTGAGGAGCCGCTGTTTTCCTCATCGGCCGGTAGCATTAGCTGTGACGCGCACGCTGTTGGAGGCATCGCGTGGCTCAAACAACTTGATTATATCAAAAAAAGTTGACACGAACTTGTTGGTTTCCCTGTCCATTGTCGTGGCTGATATTTTGTTGAAATCAGGCAGAAATGATGCACTAATCATCTCAGAACTTCTCTGCAGAGAGTCAGTCGACGCCATGTTTCCATTGAAACCAAGCTCCCTGGAGGCTTTGTTGGTGAGACACGTAGCCATGCGGGAGTTTAGGGGGCATTTCTGGGCGGAGCTTGGTAAGGTCCATTTATGTGTAACCGGGCCTCTTGCTGGGTCCAGACCTTACGGGCGTACTGGTCCCTGCAGAGCCCCCCCACCTTGTTTTCAGCACAACTGTCATCACCAGGACCCGGGACAATACCCTGCCCAGTGTGACTCCTTTGCTGAACACTGTGGGGTTCTTCCATGGCTGCAGGGCCTTTACACATTCTGAGCTGACTTTCATACCTCTCGTATGATGAGGGGGGACGAGCTCCAGCTGCTTGTTGACCCAAATCTGCAGAGGCCGCATATGTAATAGGGCCAGAGGAATGCAAACGATTCCTGCTGCCAGTAGGCCCAACAAACGTTGGCACAGTTTGAGAGACATCGTCTTGCCCAGTTGAAAATGTGCTAAGCAAAGTTGAAGGGTTGCCACCCGTGCCTCTGAGTGCTTCGCCCTGTACAAAATGGAGTTCAATTCTACTCCCAAAAAAACAGAAATCTGAGATGGTGACAAACTGCTCTTCTCCAGGTTTATGACAAAACCTAGTGATTTCAGGTGATACATTACCATGTCTGTGTGTGCTTCTGCCTGGACTTTGCTGTCCCCTAGGACCAACAAGTCGTCGAGATAATTCAACACTCTGACGCCCTGGCTCTTCATGGGTGCCAGGGCTACCTCCAGGCATTTCGTGAATGTCCTAGGCGCGGTTTATAGGCCAAAAGGCATGGCCTAGAACTCATATGTGTTGTTGTCGATGGCAAAACATAGGAATTTTCTGTGTGTGTGCCGGATGCTGATGTGGAAAAAAGTATCTTTTTAGGTCCACGTTGCAAAAGTAATCTCTCGGGCGTACCGAGTAGATTACTTGTTTTAAGGTCAACATGGTAAACTTGAACGTGCGCATCCTTTTGTTTAAACTTCTCAGATCCGAAATCGGTCTGAGGCCACCCCCTCTCTTTGAATGACGAAGTTACTGAAGTAACCTCTGTTTACATCGTGAGCATGAACTGTCCTGATTGCATTTTTCTGTATCATGGAGCAAATTTCCTCCTTCAGGACATGAGCGCAAGATAGGGTTATGGCTGACTTCACCACTCCTAGGAAGGGTGGTGGTCATTTGAAAATGTTCAACTTGTACCCGTGAGTTATGGTTGACATAACCCAGGGACCTAGGCTGCATGCCTCCCATGCTGCAGCACATGCTTTCAGCCTGGAGGGCATGTTTACCTTGTGTGTGAGGGGGGAGGGCGGAAGGAGAGCGCCACACCCCGCCCACTCTTGAGCGGGTCTGTCTGTCCCATTGCCGGGGTCAGAGAGTCTGTTTGGGGCAAACAGTTCTCTGACCTCCTGCAAGGGCTCATTGTGTCTCCTGAGAGACTGTGTCTTATCAGAGCAGGGGAAGCCGGATGTATGAACCAGTCCCTTTGTCTCTTTATTGACACATTTGCATAAAAAGGTGTTTTGTTTTCCCTTCTAAAGCTAAGATGGGACACAGAACATTTTGTGTTTTCTGAGACTTTATTTTCGTGCTCAAACAACAATTTTTCTTTGTTACACAAACATTTGAGTGATTTTTTGTGTTTACATGTTCTGGACCAGTTAATCGTGGCTTCTTTAGCACAACAGCTGGTATTAAAAGTTTGGCTTTCCTCTTTTCCCTTTGGGCGGAAATGCCTGAATGGTGGTGAAGCAGTCCTGTCTCAGGCTGACTTCTGCTTTCTGTCATGGTTCGTTGAGGAGGACCATGGTGGTCTTACCTGACGTGGTACGAACCTCTTCTTTGACCAGGCCTGGCCTGCTTGAGGAGGCTCTGAGGTAGCTTTAGGCTGTTGCTCCCTCTCGAGGATTGGCCTTTTCTGAGCTGGTCGACGCATGACAGAGTGGTGTTCTTGCTGTTGGCCCTTGTGCCCGCTCGATTCTCTGGGTTGTACAAAATGTTTTCTGGGCATCCCCTCACGCAGGGCTTCTTCTTGGTTCCTCCGCTGATCCAGTCTGCTTTGGATCTGCTCCAACGCCCCGTCGAAAAAGCCTGTGGGCTGGATGGGATGGTGGAGGAACGGGGCATGCTGGCCCTCTGGAAGGTCTGTCAGGGTCAACCACAAATGACGCTGAGCAATCACCGTCTCGGCAAGAGCTTTTCCTTGAGTGATGGCTGTAGTTCCCATGAGGCGGAGGAAAAGTCTGTCACCTTGCGGGCCTCGTCCAGAACATCGGCCGCTTTTCTCTTGTTGGAGGTCTGCTGGAGCTCTAGCAGTTTTTCGGCCAGGTAGGCCTGCATCATTGCAGAGGCGTTCATGGCGCGCACAGCGAGGCTCTGTGCTTGGTAGCTCTTCTCGAGCTGCGAGGCTGACACACGGCAGGCCTTGCTGGGCAGAGTGGGTTTGGAGCTCGACGTCCTGGGGGCCAAATGAGCCCCCAAAGTCTCCTCCATCTGAGGAATGTGGGCCATGCCCGCCGCCTCCATTCCATCCACGTCCAGAAACTGGGAGAGAGGCAGTGTCAAGGGGACCCTGGGTTCAGCTCAGGTGCGCGTCAGTTCTGTCTGGAAGTCGGGAAATATGGGAATCCTATGCCTCGTGGCCGACTGCTCGACTGCTTCTTGGCGTGGAAGAAGTTCCCCGCCAACCTCATTACTTGTTGTCGGGAAAGGGGGGGGGGCAAGTTACTTTTAAAGTGTTCACGGCTCTGCGGCACAGCTCAAACAGAGCGGGGGTGGACACATCTGTCTCTGGTCGACCTGCCACTGGGCTCTGGGAGAAGTGATCATCCTCTCCAGCCTCCTCATTGTCCGCCTCGTCGTCTGAAATCTCGCCCAAGGCTGATAGTGAGAGCTCGTCGGCTTGCAACAAGTCCCTTGTGTCAAACTCTACCGTGGAGTCCCCCACGGGGGCAACAACGTCCATTATCTCACCCCAGGTCCCAGCGCCGCTGTCCTCCATCTCGTCAGCCTCCAACTCTGCTGTGGGAGTGAGGGCCTCTGTGAGGAGCGGTTCTCGCACCGCAGTGGAACTGCCCATGGCCTTGGCCACGAAGTCCACGTTTCTTTGTCTCGTCACCTCACGCAGCTTGTTGCAATGAGGACAAGATTCGGGGGGGGACCAGAGTTATCTTTGCGTGGACCATTCCTAGGCAGAACGGACAGGTCTCATGGGTGTCCGTTGCTGAGATGAAATAGCTACATTCGTTGGGGCAGGGTCAGGAACCTGGGCTCGCTGGCTTGCTCATCTTATTGGAGTTCTTTGATTTCCTCTTGCTCTTCTCCGGAGCCATGGTCGAGAAGAGACGTAGAGTTGAAACCTGTTAGTCACCGCTAAACGTGGTCTGAAGAAATCCTTTTGTTGCATTGTTCGTTGTGGCTAACCTGTTAGCTCCGTTAGCTTAGCAGGTAGCGTGTGGCGTAGATAGCGTCTCGCTAAACTGGGCGATGAAACAGCAGAAAAATGTAGAATCCTCTCGCTTAGCTGTTCTTGGTGGCTAACCTACTAGCTTCGTTAGCTTAGCAGGTAGCGTGTTACGCAGATAGTGTCCCGCTAAACTGGGTGACGAAACAGCCGGAAAACGTTGAATCCTCTCATTGCACTGTTCGTGGTGGCTAACCCGTTAGCTCTGTTAGCTTAGCAGGTAGCGTGTGGGGCAGTTAGCTTTCCGCTAAACTGGGCGACGAAACATCAGGAAAACGTTAAATCAGAAAATGTCGAAGTCGAAATCGACTGCACTAGGATAGCATCCCGTTAAACAAAGTGCTCGTAGGTAAGTCTGTGACGCTCTGGGCGGGTAGCGAGCTCACCTCCAGTCAAGCGATACAGTCACACAGAGTCCTGCAAAGTTCAGGTGTGCAGCGAGGTGAAGGGCATAAGAGGATGAACGTGGGTAGTCAGCGCCTCTTCTACCAGGGGGGCGGGCCCCTGGGGACGCTGACGCCCACTTGCCTTAAAAGGCATGATTGTATTACTTCAGGTGAACCGCGCGGAGGTGCAATTCCCATAGTCATGTGTTGCACCGCAGTGAACCTGAATGATAAGGGAATAACTCAATTTGCTTATTAGCAAAGTATCTTATGAATCATCAACATTATTTTATTGAAACCTTTATAACCCATTGGGTTTACATCAATTACTGGTTATTTTTTTGGTCTTATCTGACTAAGATGGCTGCCACAGCCAACTAATCTTATAAAACTGAAAAAAAGCTATAACGCAGCCAATTTTAAGGATTATTAACTAAAATTAGACATGGTAGTAGCTAAGAGTCAAGCATAGCACATAATTTATGTGCTAACAGTTCAGTTGCTGGTGCATATTGGTATTATTTAAAGGACAACACCCACCATGACACTAACAATTCACCATATTGGACAATTACTGTAATTTATTATTAGGTCTATTTTCATTTTTGCATTTGGGCCAGGCGAGGGTTAAAAAAAAAAAAAACCCACTCCCGAATGAATCCGGAAACCTGGCCGAAGAGTCCCGAAGGGTCATGTGACTTTTGTTACATCGATCTCCACCCAGAAGGCAGAAGGTAGGAGTGAGTTTCCATGGAGGTTTATGAGAGAGAGTGCGTTAAAACTGCATATTTCCTGCATATTTCCTGGTGCATTTGTGTGTATATGGACCAGCGCTCTGATTTTATTTATTATTTATTTTATAACACCGCTGCGGACCTGTTGCTGCTCTCATTCATTCTGCCCAGAGGAGCGAGCCGCGAGCCGCGCGCGTCTCTGGCTCCTCGTTCTGCTGGTCACCTTTGAAGTTCCTCGTGCCGGTGTAATTTGCTCCCTGGAGTGTATGTATTTGCTCTCGTCAGCCTTGTTGCGGGGAGCACGCAGGGAGCACGCGGGGAGCAGCGCGCAGAGCTCAGCTGCGCGGCTGGCTGCCTTTCTGGTCACGGGGGGAGAGAATAAAAAGCCGATGCGGAAATGAATGAATTTGTCGCGATCAAACGAATTAAACTAGTATGTCTAAGTGGATGCTCGCTCAGAATATGATAGACATGAGTGAGCGACAGCAGGATTAATCAACACAGGCAGCTTTAGGGAATATTTAAAAATGCTTCCTTTTTCTTTTCCTCGCTCGCCTGTAACTCCAAGGCGTCACTTTGGTGACGTGAATGCCCAAGTGAATGCCCATATATGGAGAGGGGCAGATTTTCCCGGAGCTGCATGCTAAAATCTGCTATAAATCATGAAATAACACATTTAGCGTTATTTCTCCACAATATAAGTAAACGCTCCTGTATTATTTTTAAATAAACTAATAAATATTAATGGCGATGCAATTTGAAAACATGGTGGGTGTTGGGCTTTAATCAAAATGTGTAAAACTGTCATTTGTCATAATAATAATTATAATAATTATAATAATGATGATGTGTTATGTGTTGTCATAGTTTGTTCCCATACAATGGCAAAATTGGCTCTCTGCATTTAACCCATCTACCCCCAGGTGGAGCAGTGGGCAGCTATTGAAAGCACCCGGGGAGCAATAGGGGATAGGGTGTGCTGCTCAGAGACACCACGAGATGTGCAATGACTGGAGATCGAACCTGGGACTTTCGGGTCCCAAGTTGCTTGCCCTGACTCTACCCCACCCCTGCCTCATACAATGCTTTTAATGTAAAACTATGGACTGAAAGCGTTTATAGAACTTTTAGCATGATGTTTTTGCGTTTGTTTTAACATACTGTATATCTTATTGTACATGTTAGATCCTTATCCACTGTTTCTTTTTGTACTTTATATTTTGCTATTTCATGTACATACTGTAATACATGCATTATTGGCAGTGGTGGGCAGATGAACGCTAGGGAGCGCTAAAGCGCTAATCCGCTTACAGTGGACCTAAACTTTTTGTCAGCGTTTTTGTGAATTGACTAACTTTTATAATTCATAAGCGGATTTGTGCTATTTTTATTTAAAATGCAGTACCGCTAATAACTAATTATCTATCAGTAAAAACCAATAAACTTATTTACAAGCTCTTATGCTGGCTTGTTTTACCTTTTTCCCCACGTAAAGAGCAGAGAGGAGGAAGGGTGTGAGGGGGAGGGGGGCAGAGCTGAGAACAGACTCGGATCTACCATGTAGGTAAATGATGCCGTTGCCTGGGGATCCCATCAGCATGGGGCCCCGCCGCCCCCCTGCCAGTCACCTACATCCCTAACATTGATCCTGCTTGTTAATGTACATTTAACATAAAAATAATTATAGTTACGATGAAAACGATCATTAAATACGCAATAAAAAAAACGGTCGATTTCTTTATCCCCCTACTAAAAATGGACTATTCCATCTTGACATCTTCCGGGTCAGAGGTTAACTCAGGGGCTAATTCTGTGGCTACTGTTTGTGCTGGGTACTTGGATAAATCCGCAGACAACCCCGCTGTTTCAAGCCAAATTAACGCGGCCGGATGATTTTATTGTGTGTTTTGTGTCGACCATTCGACGGTGAGTCGTTATTTTTATGTATTTTAGTTACTTTTCATTAAATCTGTTGACTACCTATAGAATGTTGACATCTTCCGGATCAGAGGTGAACTGGACGCTAACTCTAGCTGGTTGTGCTTGGTTTCTTGGATAAATCCGTAGAGAACCCAGCTGTTTCAAGCCAAATTAACGTGGCCGGATGATTTTATTGTGTGTTTTGTGTCAACCATTCGACGGTGAGTCGTTAGTTTCATGTATTTGGGTTACTTTTATGTATAAATGCGGTGGCGACACACCCGTGTATTTGAGATTTAAACGTGGTTTTAGGGATTAAAAGATCATTCTATTTTTTGTTAATTTCGTGGCCGAATAGAATATATGTACGTAAAGTATTAAATAAATCCTTTGATTTTTGTAATTTCATCCTTTTAGGATCATTTTTGTTACTTTTCAGTTGGCAGTGTAGTGCAAATATTGATAACGCTGCCGGCTATATATAAATATATATATATATATATATATATATATATATATATATATATATATATATATATATATATATAAATATATAAATAGCGGATTAGATTAGCTTCCCCTAATTTTCATAAGACATTTGTGCTTTTGAAATTGTGGACCTAAAAAAATTAATAAGCGTTTTAGAAATTGTGGAACTAATTTTTTAATTAGCGTTGCCCACCACTGATGTATTGGTAATGACAATACAGTTTGCTTGAACTTGAACTTGAAAGGCGGCAGGTGATAGTTGTTCCTTCTATGAATGTGAAGCCTTCAGTTAGAATGACCAAACGGTATAAACAACATACAGCAGTACATGTGTTTACCTGTTCAGGACAGAACTGGAGATTATAAATAGCACACCTCCAGACAACTCTGACCCTTAGTTCTTCATCTCATGGAGAAAACTGATGAAGACTACAGAGATATCAACTAAGAGAAAAGGTTCTGGCTGAACTGGAACTGTTCTGAGTGGATTTACTGTACTCTGTAAATGTGTGGGTCTGTGGTAATTAATGTGTGAATACCTGTGTGTTTGTGAGGAGGTATATTTAGCTTGATGTGTGTGTGTACGTGTGGTTTGTGCTTCCTGGCTGTGTGTGGCGTTGCCAGGCCATATGGAGCTCTGTCTGGGGAGCACACTACCCACTTAGCTCTGCTGTTGGCTCTGGTACTCGCTCCATCTGTCCCTTCTTTCTGTCTCTCATCTCTTCATCCATTGCCTCATCTTCTACCTCAGTTT
>JBBPBX010002781.1:43958-87642 GCA_038048925.1 Garcialebias charrua | reverse complement strand
TCTGTTCACTCTGCTCACATATGATTGTACAGCCACACATCCAGGCTGTCATATTGTTAAGTTTGCAGATGATACAGCTGTGGTGGGATGCATCACAAACAATGATGAGTCCAGCTACAGACAGGAGGTGGAACATCTGGAGAGCTGGTGCAAAGAGAATAATCTTCACATGAATGTGAAGAAGACAAAGGAGATGATTGTGGACTTCAGAAGGAACAAACACACCCACACCCCACTGAACATAAGTGGATCTGCAGTGGAAGTGGTCTCCAGCTACAAATACTTGGGTGTACACTTGAATGATAACCTCAGCTGGAGCAACAACACCACCAGCCTGATCAAGAAAGGTCATCAGAGACTCTACTTCCTCAGACGACTGAGACGAGCTGGTCTGAGCAGCCCAGTTCTCACCTCGTTCTACAGGTGTGCAGTGGAGAGCGTCCTGTGCTCCAGCATCAACGTGTGGCATGGAGGCTGCACAGTTGCAGAGAGGAAAGCTCTACAGAGAGTGGTGAAGGCTGCACAGAAGATGTTGGAGTCAGTCTCCCCACCATCACAGACATTTACACCTCCAGATGCAGAAAAAGAGCCACCTGCATCATGAAAGACCTCACTCACCCAGCACACTCACTCTTTGCACCACTCCCCTCGGGACGGAGGTTGAGGAGCATCAAATGTAGAACCACTAGACTGAGGAACAGCTTCTACCCTGAGGCTGTCAGACTCATGAATAAATAAATAATAAGAATAAACACTGCAAAATGTCACATCATGTTGATACTGATCTGTTTCTTGTTGCTGCGTTCATCTGTGACCATCTGCTCATGTTCGTGCTGCTGTTTATAATGATGTTTTTCTACTACATTAGGGCTTAGTGTATTACTAGCTGATGTCTCTCTTAGTTAATCCTAGATGTTATTATTGTTTTTCTCTTGCATTTGTTGTTGGATGTAACTGGGACCCTGTGTACATAATCTCGTTTTCAACACATGTACTACATGCGGTGCAAATGACAATAAATTCTCTCTGACTCTGACTCTGATGATAGATAGATAGATAGATAGATAGATAGATAGATAGATAGATAGATAGATAGATAGATGATAGATAGATAGATAGATAGATAGATAGATAGATAGATAGATAGATAGATAGATAGATAGATAGATAGATAGATAGATAGATAGATAGATAGATAGATAGATAGATAGATAGATAGATAGATAGATAGATAGATAGATAGATAGATAGATAGATAGATAGATAGATAGATAGATAGATAGATAGATAGATAGATAGATAGATTAGATAGATAGATAGATAGATAGATAGATAGATAGATAGATAGATAGATAGATAGATAGATAGATAGATAGATAGATAGATAGATAGATAGATAGATAGATAGATAGATAGATAGATAGATAGATAGATAGATAGATAGATAGATAGATAGATAGATAGATAGATAGATAGATAGATAGATAGATAGATAGATAGATAGATAGATAGATAGATAGATAGATAGATAGATAGATAGATAGATAGATAGATAGATAGATAGATAGATAGATAGATAGATAGATAGATAGATAGATAGATAGATAGATAGATAGATAGATAGATAGATAGATAGATAGATAGATAGATAGATAGATATAGATAGATAGATAGATAGATAGATAGATAGATAGATAGATAGATAGATAGATAGATAGATAGATAGATAGATAGATAGATAGATAGATAGATGATAGATAGATAGATAGATAGATAGATAGATAGATAGATAGATAGATAGATAGATAGATAGATAGATAGATAGATAGATAGATAGATAGATAGATAGATAGATAGATAGATAGATAGATAGATAGATAGATAGATAGATAGATAGATAGATAGATAGATAGACGCAGACTCTTGGAAGACACCACCCAACATGAATGCTTCATGTCTACGTCTGGTGATGAAGGACAATGATGTCATTTTAATTCTCATGTCTTCCTGCAGCGATGACAGAAAGATGACAACGTGACTCGTTGAGGAGGAAACTTGAATAAAAGTGGACGACGAGCTGTTGTGGTTGTGTTTTATTGATGATCTGATCTTCAGAGGAGGAACAACAGTTCTGAGCTGCAGCTGCGTCAGCTCCCACGAGGTTCTTTCACAAAGTTTCTGGTTGACCATTATTTTGAAGCTTTGTATTTAGAACTCTATTTGTGGCTGAGCTTCAAACTGTTTGTTTCTTTAGCTGCGGAGAGCCACATCCTGTTTCCTGTCACATGACTCGTTCATCGTTGGTTATGATTTGAAACAAATGTTTGAGTTGTTAAAAGAGGAGATCTCAATATTACAAACTTGGTTTAGTTTAAATAAGTTATCATTAAATTTAGATAAGACTAATTATATGTTATTTAGCAAAAATAAAATAGATAAATTTTCTATCAAAATTGATGGTGTTGAACTAAGTAGAGTGGATGAGGTGAAGTTTTTGGGTGTAATTGTTGATGAGAGATTGTCGTGGAAACAGCATGTAAATTTTGTTAAAACTAAGTTATCTAAATCTATTGGCGTATTGTATAAACTAAAGGACTTGTTAAATGATAGGGCTCTTTATTTGCTATATAACTCAATTTTTGTTCCACATTTAATTTATTGTGTGGAGGTTTGGGGTAAAGCCTGTACAACTATAACAAATTCTATTTTTATTTTGCAGAAAAGAGCGGTGAGAATTATTGCTAGAAAGCCTTATCGTCATCCATCAAATGTATTATTTAAACAACTCAAATTATTGAAATTTCATGAATTGGTAGATTATAATATTTTGTTAGTAATGCATAAGGCTCATAAGAATGTGCTACCCACAAATGTTCAAATGTTTTTCATAAAGAGAGAAAGCCGTTACAGTTTAAAAGGAACTGAAATGTTTGTTAAACCTAGATATAGGACTAGTTTGAAGGGACGTTTTATTTCGAATAAGGGAGTGGAATTGTGGAATGTTTTGGAAAAAGATGTTAAAGATGTAAACTCTGTGATGAAATTCAAAAAAATTATCAAGTCTAAACTGCTAGCAAAATACTAAAGATTCAAGTAATGCATCCTAATCTATTTGTTGATTATTGAGTGTGAAATGTTACTAAATTGATCTGTTGTTTTTGGTAGTTAATTGTTTGAATTGATTGTTTGTAAATTGTTTGTTTTGTTTTTTTTTGGTAAAAAAGGGGCAGACAAAATAAGAAAATTTTCTTCTTTCTGCCACCTTTCATTTTATGTATTTCGATTTTTTTTCCTCATATTTATGAAATGGGTTTTTTCCATTATCTTTTATGTTGTTTTTCTTAAATATGTAAAATGAATAAAACTTTAATAAAAAATAAAATAAAAATCTGTTGTGGACTCGGGCTCAGCAGGTTGATCAGGGACGTCCAGCCAAGGACTGCCCAGAGCAGCAGAGACATGGTCTCCAGGGTGTCCTGGCTCTTCTCCGTTCTGCAGCTCCTGAGAGGCAGGGGGGGTTGCTCCTCCTCAGCCGGGGCTCGTCTCTAAAGAGCCCCAGCTGTGGACCAGAGGACCAAGTCCAGATGTTGTCCTCTGTGAGCAGACAAAGAGCCCCAGCTGTGGACCAGAGGACCAAGTCCAGATGTTGTCCTCTGTGAGCGGACAATGAGCCCCAGCTGTGGACCAGAGGACCAAGTCCAGATGTTGTCCTCTGTGAGCGGACAATGAGCCCCAGCTGTGGACCAGAGGACCAAGTCCAGATGTTGTCCTCTGTGAGCAGACAAAGAGCCCCAGCTGTGGACCAGAGGACCAAGTCCAGATGTTGTCCTCTGTGAGCGGACAATGAGCCCCAGCTGTGGACCAGAGGACCAAGTCCAGATGTTGTCCTCTGTGAGCGGACAATGAGCCCCAGCTGTGGACCAGAGGACCAAGTCCAGATGTTGTCCTCTGTGAGCGGACAATGAGCCCCAGCTGTGGACCAGAGGACCAAGTCCAGATGTTGTCCTCTGTGAGCGGACAGAGCCCCAGCTGTGGACCAGAGGATGAAGTCCAGATGTTGTCCTCTGTGAGCTCCTGCTGTGCATCTAGAAACTGAAGCGTGTTTTCCTCATGCTCCTCAAAGATGAGGGTCTGGTTCCTGTGTCCTCTTGTCTAAGCACGGTGACGGTGTAGCTGGAACATCTGTCACCTCTGCATCCTGGTCCGATCTGCCACCCTCCAACACCGACCTTTGACCCTCACCTACCTGGAACTGTGAATGTGACCCTCCTCTCCAGACCTGAAACTCCTGCACCCTGAGTGGTCTGAACCTTTAGAAGATTGTCCACCTAGAAGAACACACGTTCACCTTCTTCCTCTGCAGAAACCTCTCCTGAGCACAGCTGCTGCAGATGTTGTAAACACATTCATCATTTCTTGCTTTCAGTCTCCCGAGTTTCCACTGACGCCACTCAGAGACCATGAGGAACACAAACGTGTCAGCACCTGGTCCATCCAGATGTCTGAACCTCCTCAACTATCTCCTCTGGATGAAGAGGAGCAGTGGTTCTCTGGATGAAGAGGAGCAGTGGTTCTCTGGATGAAGAGGAGCAGGGGTTCTCCTCCAGGTCTCTCCTGGACAACTGAACTTCTCACCTGATCCCTAAGGAGAGTCCAGCCACCCTGCAGAGAGAACTCATCTAGACCTCCTGGATCCAGGGTCTGGTTCTTTCAGTCTCTACCAGAGTTCAGGACCACAGGTGGGGGGAGGAACGTAGACCGAGTGGAAAACAAAGTTTCTCCTTAGAGCTCAGCTCCCTCCTCACCGCAATGGACCGGCTCAGAGTCCACAATACTGCAGAAGTCCTCCGGTTGAAGACGTCCATCTTTGTCTGACAGGACCTCAGAATCAGCTGGTCCAGGACCTCAGCTGGTCCAGGACCTCAGAATCAGCTGGTCCAGGACCTCAGAATCAGCTGGTAGTTCTGACTCCTGAGTGGTTTTATGTTTAACTCGCTGAAGAAAACGATGCAGTCCTTCCTGCGTCAGAAGACGCCGCCACGTTGTGTCCTGGTTGTGTCCTGGTTGTGTCCTGGTTGTGTCCTGGTTGTGTCCTGGTTGTGTCCTGGTTGTGTCCTGGTTGTGTCCTGGTTGTGTCCTGGTTGTCGGGACGGTTCGTGTTTCTGCTGAAGGCTTCGTTCAGCAACGATGGAGAAACAGGAAGCTGCTGAAACGTTTGGTTATTGACTCGTCAACATTTTATTCATCACGAGCCAAAGAAAACGTGTTTTAGTTCTCGTCTTGTTCCTTCACCTCTGATGGACGAGGCCGAGCGTTCTGATGTTTTTAATAATAAAAGAACAGTTTCCTGCTTCAACAGCTGCTCGATGAACCGGATCACAACAAGAAGCAGTTTTTATCAGAGGACCACCTGTTGTTCAGGCTGAGGTTATCCAGATGTTCCACATGTTTGCTACATTTAAACCCAAACAAAACATCTTCGCCCTTTATTAAAAATTTAAACTGTCATCGTTTGTTTGTAAAGTCACTATGAAAATATGGAAAGTTTTATTTTGTAGAACTGGAGTTTTCACAAGGTACAATGATAAAAGCCTAAACTTCTTTATATAGGAATGCGTATCACCCACCAAGATGATCTCAGTCCAGAACTCTGGCACCAACCGAGGTGGCGGGTGATATGCATTCATTTGAGGACTGTTAAATGTCAGGAATCAGAGACATGATGGCAGGAAAGGGATGGAATGAGTGATAGTGTAACTCACGGCTGATGGACGAGACTAAACTTGCTGATGTCGTTTTCTGTCAGGTTCTGAAAAGACACAGAGCAAAACGTGTGAGCAGAAAGACGAACGTGCACAGATGTGATCTGACAGCAGGCGGCAGAGGAAACATTTAACTGGTCTGAGCTCAGCTGGGAACAAACAAACAAACAAACAAACAAACAAACAAACAGATCTCACTGCTCTGATTACGTCTACCAGAGCCACAAAAATGTCTCTAAAGAGAAACTAACATAAAAACCAGAGCTTGTGGAACAAAGAGTTATAATAAAGTGTTATTTCTGAGAATTTTACAGGTGAGGACAAAAATACAAAACATGTTTTACTTTATTTAAGTTCAAACACAGAAACACTAATATTTTTAGTTTGACTGGAAAATTAAAAACAGTTCAATGTTTTAAAATATTCTGACAGACGTGAAAAAAAACAACTTACAAACCGGATTCCAAAAAAGTTGGGACACTAAACAAATTGTGAATAAAAACTGAATGCCATGATGTGGAAATGGCAAATGTCAATATTTTATTCATAATAGAACATAGATGACAGATCAAAAGTTCAATCTGAGTAAATGTAACATTTATTGATTCAAAATTTCACAGTGTCAACAAATCCCCCAAAAAGTTGGGACAAGTAGCAATAAGTGGCTGGAAAAAGGAAATTGAGCATATAACGAACAGCTGGAAGACCAATTAACACTAATTAGGTCAATTGACAACATGATTGGGTATAAAAAGAGCTTCTCAGAGTGTCAGTGTCTCTCAGAAGCCAAGATGGTAAGAGGATCACCAATTCCACCATTGTTGCACAGAAAGATAGTGCAGCAATACCAGAATGGTGTTACCCAGCGTAAAATAGCAAAGACTTTTAAGTTATCATCATCAACCGTGCATAACATCATCAAAAGATTCAGAGAATCTGGAACAATCGCTGTGCGTAAGGGTCAAGGCCGTAAAACTCTACTGGATGCTCGTGATCTCCGGGCCCTTAAACGTCACTGCACCTCAAACAGGAATGCCACTGTCAAGGAAATAACAGAATGGGCTCAGGAATACTTCCAGAAAGCATTGTCAGTGAACACAATCCACCGTTGCCAGCTGAAACTCTACAGTGCAAAGAGGAAGCCATTTCTAAGCAAGCTCCACAAGCTCAGACGTTTGCACTGGGCCAGGGGTCATTTAAAATGGAGTGTGGCAAAATGGAAGACTGTTCTGTGTCAGATGAGTCACGATTTGAAGTTCTTTATGGAACACTGGGACGCCATGTCATCTGGACCAGAGAGGACAAGGATAGCCCAAGTTGTTATCAACGCTCCGTTCAGAAGCCTGCATCACTGATGGTATGGGGTTGCATGAGCGCTTGTGGCATGGGCAGCTTGCATGTCTGGAAAGGCACCATTAATGCAGAGAACTATGTTCAGGTTCTAGAACAACATATGCTCCATCTAGACGTCATCTCTTTCAGGGAAGACCCTGCATTTTTCAACAAGGTAATGCCAGACCACATTCTGCAGCAATCACAACATCATGGCTACGTAGGAGAAGGATCCGGTACTGAAATGGCCAACTAGGACCTTGTGTACAGTACATAGTTTTGTTCCAGCTCATGTACCACATGTGAATGACAATAAAGAACCTTGAATCCTTGAATAACTGCAGGTGGTCCTGCAGCCCAGGGGAACTGAGAGGTCATCAGAGTCTGGTGGACAGATCGGATCTGCTGTGGGACAGATGTTTACAAGAGCTCCTTCCTGCCTTCAGCCATCAGAATCTCTAACATCTCTTAATGAAACGAGGATAACGAGTTAAAACAAAATTTTATTTCCCTTTGGGATTAATAAATTGAATAGAATTGAATTCACATAATTTCAGCAACACTCTGTTTTAGCAGAATATGTCATTTCTCTTTTAGTTATTGTGCACCGCAGGTGACAAGTGAACGTGCACAGAAAGGATCCAGGACAGCTCAGGTGCTTCAAGTGCTTCTGTGCAGGTTAGGATCTGGACTTCTGTTGTTCACATGAGAGCAGCTTCACAGCTACATGCTCCTGGTGTGGCCCTGTGGCGCAGCGGAACCTGTCAGACACGTTGTGCACCAAACCTCCTGTTTGTCTCAGATAGAACGAGGCTGCAGCTGGTTTCCATAAAGGACGAGCACCAGATGTTTGTTCGTGGAGGAGTGCAGCCGTTTCAGCACGTCACTGTTTGATGTCACGTCACAGTGAGCATGTTTCTGTAAATGGCTCTTCACTCAGGCCGTCCTCGTCCTCGTCCTCGTCCACTGCTGTCTGGAGCCAAGACGGGAGACCAACTCTGAACGGAGACACGCTGACGTTCCTTTATCTATGTGTCCTCTTTGTGTCACGTCGTCTACCTGAGTGAGCATCAAAGTGGGACATTACCTTCATCTTCACTGTCAGAGCGTCTCCGCTGCACAAATCTCATCCTGAACACTAAAACCACAACAAACGGCTGAAGTTCCCCGATAGTCGCTAAATGTTTTGAGAAACTGGTCATGTCCCACATCAAGACAACCGTCAACATCAACGAGGACCCTCATCAATATGCATACCGTGAGAACCGATCAACAGAGGACGCCATCTCCTCCGTGGTCCACACTGCTCTCACCCACCTGGATCAGAAGGACTCATACGTGCGTCTGCTCTTTGTGGACTTCACATCTGCCTTCAACACCATGATCCCCCAAACTCTGATAGACAAACTATCTACACTTGGACTAAGCCCCTCCATTTGTAACTGGGTACTAGACTTCTTAACAAACAGACCACAGTCCGTGAAGATCCACAACTTCTCCTCCTCCACCATAACCCTCAGCACTGGCTCTCCTCAAGGATGTGTGCTGAGCCCCCTTCTGTTCACTCTGCTCACATATGATTGTACAGCCACACATCCAGGCTGTCATATTGTTAAGTTTGCAGATGATACAGCGGTGGTGGGATGCATCACAAACAATGATGAGTCCAGCTACAGACAGGAGGTGGAACACCTGGAGAGCTGGTGCAAAGAGAATAATCTTCACATGAATGTGAAGAAGACAAAGGAGATGATTGTGGACTTCAGAAGGAACAAACACACCCACGCCCCACTGAACATAGGTGGATCTGCGGTGGAAGTGGTCTCCAGCTACAAATACTTGGGTGTACACATGAATGATAACCTCAGCTGGAGCAACAACACCACCAGCCTGATCAAGAAAGGTCATCAGAGACTCTACTTCCTCAGACGGCTGAGACGAGCTGGTCTGAGCAGCCCAGTCCTCACCTCCTTCTACAGGTGTGCAGTGGAGAGCATCCTGTGCTCCAGCATCAACGTGTGGCATGGAGGCTGCACAGCTGCAGAAAGAAAAGCTCTACAGAGAGTGGTGAAGGCTGCACAGAAGTCTGTTGGAGTCAGTCTCCCCACCATCACAGACATTTACACCTCCAGATGCAGGAAAAGAGCCACCTGCATCATGAAAGACCTCACTCACCCAGCACACTCACTCTTTGCCCCACTCCCCTCAGGACGGAGGTTGAGGAGCATCAAATGTAGAACCACTAGACTGAGGAACAGCTTCTACCCTGAGGCTGTTAGACTCATGAATAAATAAATAATAAGAATAATCACTGCAAAATATCACATCATGCTGATGCTGATCTGTTTTCTTGTTGCTGTGTTCATCTGTGACCATCTGCTCATACAGACTCATGTTCGTGCTGCTGTTTATAATGATGTTTTTCTATTACATTAGGGCTTAGTGTATTACTAGTTGATGTTTTTCTTAGTTAATTCTAGATGTTATTACTGTTTTTCTCTTGCATTTGTTGTTGGATGTAACTGGGACCCCGTGTACATAATCTCGTTTTCATCACATGTACCACATGCGGTGCAAATGACAATAAAGACTCTCTGACTCTGAAGTTCGCCCTCGTTGTTTGACAGAGCTGCTGTCACGCTGGATTTGATCACTTTTCACAACTTTCAGCTGCTCCCTCTTCAGGAGTCTCTACAGTGAGTCCTCCTCCACCTCACTCTGTCCTCTGCATCCTCTGTCCTCACTCCAACTACCTCCATGTCCTCTCTAACTGCATCCATATATCTCCTCTTTGTCTTTTTCCTGGCAGCTGCATTTCTAACATCCTTCTACCAATATACCCACTGTCCCTCCTCTGGACATGTCCAAACCACTGTCCCTCCTCTGGACATGTCCAAACCACTGTCCCTCCTCTGGACATGTCCAAACCACTGTCCCTCCTCTGGACATGTCCAAACCACTGTCCCTCCTCTGGACATGTCCAAACCACTGTCCCTCCTCTGGACATGTCCAAACCACTGTCCCTCCTCTGGACATGTCCAAACCACTGTCCCTCCTCTGGACATGTCCAAACCACTGTCCCTCCTCTGGACATGTCCAAACCACTGTCCCTCCTCTGGACATGTCCAAACCACTGTCCCTCCTCTGGACATGTCCAAACCACTGTCCCTCCTCTGGACATGTCCAAACCACTGTCCCTCCTCTGGACATGTCCAAACCACTGTCCCTCCTCTGGACATGTCCAAACCACTGTCCCTCCTCTGGACATGTCCAAACCACTGTCCCTCCTCTGGACATGTCCAAACCACTGTCCCTCCTCTGGACATGTCCAAACCACTGTCCCTCCTCTGGACATGTCCAAACCACTGTCCCTCCTCTGGACATGTCCAAACCACTGTCCCTCCTCTGGACATGTCCAAACCACTGTCCCTCCTCTGGACATGTCCAAACCACTGTCCCTCCTCTGGACATGTCCAAACCACTGTCCCTCCTCTGGACATGTCCAAACCACTGTCCCTCCTCTGGACATGTCCAAACCACTGTCCCTCCTCTGGACATGTCCAAACCACTGTCCCTCCTCTGGACATGTCCAAACCACTGTCCCTCCTCTGGACATGTCCAAACCACTGTCCCTCCTCTGGACATGTCCAAACCACTGTCCCTCCTCTGGACATGTCCAAACCACTGTCCCTCCTCTGGACATGTCCAAACCACTGTCCCTCCTCTGGACATGTCCAAACCACTGTCCCTCCTCTGGACATGTCCAAACCACTGTCCCTCCTCTGGACATGTCCAAACCACTGTCCCTCCTCTGGACATGTCCAAACCACTGTCCCTCCTCTGGACATGTCCAAACCACTGTCCCTCCTCTGGACATGTCCAAACCACTGTCCCTCCTCTGGACATGTCCAAACCACTGTCCCTCCTCTGGACATGTCCAAACCACTGTCCCTCCTCTGGACATGTCCAAACCACTGTCCCTCCTCTGGACATGTCCAAACCACTGTCCCTCCTCTGGACATGTCCAAACCACTGTCCCTCCTCTGGACATGTCCAAACCACTGTCCCTCCTCTGGACATGTCCAAACCACTGTCCCTCCTCTGGACATGTCCAAACCACTGTCCCTCCTCTGGACATGTCCAAACCACTGTCCCTCCTCTGGACATGTCCAAACCACTGTCCCTCCTCTGGACATGTCCAAACCACTGTCCCTCCTCTGGACATGTCCAAACCACTGTCCCTCCTCTGGACATGTCCAAACCACTGTCCCTCCTCTGGACATGTCCAAACCACTGTCCCTCCTCTGGACATGTCCAAACCACTGTCCCTCCTCTGGACATGTCCAAACCACTGTCCCTCCTCTGGACATGTCCAAACCACTGTCCCTCCTCTGGACATGTCCAAACCACTGTCCCTCCTCTGGACATGTCCAAACCACTGTCCCTCCTCTGGACATGTCCAAACCACTGTCCCTCCTCTGGACATGTCCAAACCACTGTCCCTCCTCTGGACATGTCCAAACCACTGTCCCTCCTCTGGACATGTCCAAACCACTGTCACTCCTCTGGACATGTCCAAACCACTGTCCTTCCTCTGGACACGTCCAAACCACTGTCCTTCCTCTGGACACGTCCAAACCAGTGTCCTTCCTCTGGACATGTCCAAACCACTGTCCGTCCTCTGGACATGTCCAAACCAGTGTCCTTCCTCTGGACACGTCCAAACCAATGTCCCTCCTCTGGACATGTCCAAACCACTGTCCATCATCTGGACATGTCCAAACCACTGTCCATCATCTGGACATGTCCAAACCAGTGTCCTTCCTCTGGACACGTCCAAACCAGTGTCCTTCCTCTGGACATGTCCAAACCACTGTCCGTCCTCTGGACATGTCCAAACCAGTGTCCTTCCTCTGGACACGTCCAAACCAATGTCCCTCCTCTGGACATGTCCAAACCACTGTCCATCATCTGGACATGTCCAAACCACTGTCCATCATCTGGACATGTCCAAACCACTGTCCATCATCTGGACATGTGCAAACCACTCTCCGTCCTCTGGACATGTCCAAACCAGTGTCCTTCCTCTGGACACGTCCAAACCAATGTCCCTCCTCTGGACATGTCCAAACCACTCTCCGTCCTCTGGACATGTCCAAACCAGTGTCCTTCCTCTGGACACGTCCAAACCAGTTTCCCTCCTCTGGACATGTCCAAACCACTGTCCATCATCTGGACATGTGCAAACCACTCTCCGTCCTCTGGACATGTTCAAACCAGTGTCCTTCCTCTGGACACGTCCAAACCAATGTCCCTCCTCTGGACATGTCCAAACCACCGTCCCTCCTCTGGACATGTCCAAACCAGTGTCCCTCCTCTGGACATGTCCAAACCACTCTCCGTCCTCTGGACATGTCCAAACTAGTGTCCTTCCTCTGGACACGTCCAAACCAATGTCCCTCCTCTGGACATGTCCAAACCACTGTCCATCATCTGGACATGTCCAAACCACTGTCCATCATCTGGACATGTCCAAACCACTGTCCATCATCTGGACATGTCCAAACCACTGTCCATCATCTGGACATGTCCAAACCACTGTCTCTCCTCTGGACATGTCCAAACCACTGTCCCTCCTCTAGACATGTCCAAACCATCTCAGTGTGTCCTCTCTAACTTTATCTCCCAGTTGTTCAACATGTGCTGTACCTCTGATGATCTCATTCATGATCTTATCCATCCTTGTCACTCCTAAGGAGAACCTCAACATCTTCATTTCTGACACTTCCAGTTCTGTCTCCTGTCTTTTTGTCCATGTCTCTGTCTCCAGACCATACAACATAGCTGCTCTCATCTTGTAAACTTGTACAAACCTTGCTGGTGAAGATTCTCAGTCGTCCAGGACATGATAAAATCAAAAAAGGCGTTCAATACAGGATCAACTGGACTTTATTTGTTGAAGAAAACGTTTCGACTTCTGTCCAGAAGTCTTTTTCAATTCTGATTCTTTCATTCATTCAGAATTGAAAAAGACTTCTGGACAGAAGTCGAAACGTTTTCTGCAACAAATAAAGTCCAGTTGATCCTGTATTGAACGCCTTTTTTGATTGTACAAACCTTCTCCTCGTCAGGTGCAGTTCTGATAAACGCCAGCAGGTGTCACTGTTCGGGCGGCTTCTAAGTGGAGCACAATTCATGAATCAGTTGAGTCAAAGTGGTTCATTGTTCCATGAGGCTTCAGTTTGACCTCTCTGACCCTCAGTTTGACCTCTCTGACCCTCAGTTTGACTTCTCTGACCCTCAGTTTGACCTCTCTGACCCTCAGTTTGACCTCTCTGACCCTCAGTTTGACTTCTCTGACCCTCAGTTTGACTTCTCTGACCCTCAGTTTGACTTCTCTGACCCTCAGTTTGACTTCTCTGACCCTCAGTTTGACCTTCAGTGACCTCTCTGACCCTCAGTTTGACTTCTCTGACCCTCAGTTTGACCTCTCTGACCCTCAGTTTGACTTCTCTGACCCTCAGTTTGACTTCTCTGACCCTCAGTTTGACCTCTCTGACCCTCAGTTTGACTTCTCTGACCCTCAGTTTGACTTCTCTGACCCTCAGTTTGACTTCTCTGACCCTCAGTTTGACCTCTCTGACCCTCAGTTTGACTTCTCTGACCCTCAGTTTGACTTCTCTGACCCTCAGTTTGACCTCTCTGACCCTCAGTTTGACCTCTCTGACCCTCAGTTTGACTTCTCTGACCCTCAGTTTGACCTCTCTGACCCTCAGTTTGACTTCTCTGACCCTCAGTTTGACTTCTCTGACCCTCAGTTTGACCTCTCTGACCCTCAGTTTGACCTCTCTGACCCTCAGTTTGACCTCTCTGACCCTCAGTTTGACCTCTCTGACCCTCAGTTTGACTTCTCTGACCCTCAGTTTGACTTCTCTGACCCTCAGTTTGACCTCTCTGACACTCAGTTTGACCTCTCTGACCCTCAGTGAGCCTCTAAGACCCAGACACTGAGGCAGCAGGTCCAGAGAAGAAAACAACAACTCACACGTCGGCTTGTTCCAGATACGTGTTCGTGACATGAAGAATCAAACATGCTGCTTTGGGATCAGAACACGTCGTGTGATCGGACATACACTGTGTTTTTAAAACACCACGTGCACTCCAACAACACGATGTGTCTGCAGCCACATGAGCAGTGTCTGTGTGTTCCATGTGCACAAACACAAAGAACACTCAAGTGAGACGCAGCTCCACCCAGACGGAGTTTGTCTTCGTCATCGTAATCCCAGTTCCTCTTTTATCCAAGACAGAGTTTTAGAAATGTGCTCTGCCTGTAAAATGTTGCATAAGCTCGTGCACGCAGGATTGTGTCACAGGCAGGAAGTTGGGCGTTCGGTGCCAATTCCGTCTCAGAAATAAAAACATGTGCATCAACAGAACACGTCCAGCAGGACGTCCATGTCCCCGTCCATGAGGAATTTGAACCGTGAATGTTTGGAGTTCTGGCCTGGAATTAAACATAGAATGAAGCAAACCTAAATGTTTTTGATGTAAGACGTTAAGTGGGAGGAGTTACACTGTGGAGGACAGAGGGAGGTGTTTTTGTCTCAGCTGGTCCAAACCCCAGCTGAGACGTGTGTCCTTTGTCCATTCTCTGCTCTTCAGATGTAGTTGGGTTCAGAGAGACAACAGCCTGGAGGATCTTTTTCCTGTGAAGGGAACACTTCCCTTTTTATTTAGTCTTTTTTAATATATGAGTTGGAGAAGCCTGAAGAGGAGACGTGGGTCCCCCTTCCCATGGGCTCACCACCTATGGGAGGGGCCAAAGGGGTCAGGTGCAATGTGGGATGGGTGGTGGCTGAGGGCGGGGACCCTGGCGGTCTGATCCTCGGCTACAGAAGCTGGCCATTGGGACATGGAATGTCACCTCTCTGGTGGGGAAGGAGCCTGAGCTAGTGTGTGAGGTTGAGAGGTTCCGGCTAGAAATAGTCGGACTCACCTCAACGCATGGCTCTGGCTCTGGAACCAGTTTCCTTGAGAGGGGTTGGACACTCTTCCACTCTGGAGTTGCCCCTGGTGAGAGGCGCCGAGCAGGAGTGGGCATACTTGTTGCCCCCCATCTTGGTGCCTGTACGTTGGGGTTCACCCCGGTGAACGAGAGGGTAGCCTCCCTTCGCCTACGTGTGGGGGGACGGGCTCTGACTGTTGTTTGTGCCTATGCGCCAAACGGCAGCGCAGATTACCCACCCTTTTTGGAGTCCTTGGAGGGGGTATTGGAGAGTGCGCCTCCTGGGGACTCCCTTGTTCTACTGGGGGACTTCAACGCTCACGTGGGCAATGACAGTGAGACCTGGAGGGGTGTGGTTGGGAGGAACGGCCCCCCTGATCTGAACCCGAGTGGTGTTCTGTTATTGGACTTCTGTGCTCGTCATGGATTGTCCATAACGAACACCATGTTCAGGCATAAGGGTGTACATATGTGCTCTTGGCACCAGGACACCCTAGGTCGCAGTTCGATGATCGACTTTGTTGTCGTCTCATCTGATCTGCGGCCGCATGTCCTGGACACTCGGGTGAAGAGAGGGGCGGAGCTGTCCACTGACCACTACCTGGTGGTGAGTTGGCTCCGATGGTGGGGGAGGATGCCGGTCAGACCTGGCAGACCCAAACGTATTGTGAGGGTCTGCTGGGAACGTCTGGCAGAGTCTCCCGTAAGACGGAGCTTTAACTCCCACCTCCGGGAGAGCTTTGAACACGTTCCGAGGGAGGCGGGGGACATTGAGTCCGAGTGGGCCATGTTCCGCGCCTCTATTGTCGAGGTAGCTTATCAGAGTTGTGGCCGCAAGGTTGTTGGTGCCTGTCGTGGTGGCAACCCTCGAACCCGGTGGTGGACACCGGCGGTGAGGGATGCTGTCATGCTGAAGAAGGAGTCCTATTGGGCCTTTTTGGCCTGTGGGACCCCGGAAGCAGCAGATAGGTACCGACAGTCCAAGCGGCATGCGGCTCGGGTGGTTGCTGAGGCAAAAACTCGGGCGTGGGAGGAGTTCGGAGAGGCCATGGAGAATGACTTCCGTACGGCTTCGAGGCGATTCTGGTCCACCATCCGGCGTCTCAGGGGGGGAAAGCGGTACGCGACCAACACCATTTATGGTGGGGATGGCGTGCTGTTGACCTCAACTCGGGATGTTGTGAGTCGGTGGGCGGAATACTTCGAAGACCTCCTCAATCCTACTGGCACGTCTTCCACTGAGGAAGTGGAGCCTGGGGACTTTGGGTCGGGCTCTCCAATCTCTGGTGCTGAGGTCACCGAGGTGGTTAAAAAGCTCCGCGGTGGCAAGGCTCCGGGGGTGGATGAGATTCGCCCTGAGTTCCTTAGGGCTCTGGATGTTATGGGGTTGTGTTGGCTTACGCGACTCTGCAATATCGCGTGGACATCAGGGGTAGTTCCCTTGGATTGGAAGACTGGGGTGGTGGTTCCCCTATTCAAAAAGGGGGACCGTAAGGTGTGTTCCAACTATAGGGGGATCACATTCTTAAGCCTCCCTGGTAAGGTCTATTCAGGGGTTCTGGGGCCTCATGTATCAAAAACCTGCGTGGATTTCCTACTGAAAAGTGACGTACGGTGAAATCCAGAAAAGTGTCTACGCACAAAAAGATCCAGATTTATCAAACTGTGCGTACACCTGAATCCACGCACATTCCTTTTGTACATCACAATTGACGTGGAACTGAGCGCACGTGAGACACCTCCCCTGACACGCCTTCATTTACATATGTTAAACAGATGCAAATTACTTCCTGCATGTGTGAAGGACATGTTTGTTTGATCCCTGCGCGATCAGAAATGATTTCTAGATTCGGGAAAATAATGAATTTAATATAATATGAGTGAGGACAAACATCCTAAGTAAGAATAGTAATAAAATGTGTTCATCATGCAAAGAACGAGTGATTGTGTGTCGGTATGCGCACCCTGCTGTGGTGCGCGAACCGGCTCATTCATTCATTCTGTGTGGAAATATTAACTTTGCGCACGAGTTTATTACCATTATTACTGTAAACACAGAGGAACTTACTTGGATGTTTGCTAGAACATAGATCTTTGTTTATGTAGATGATGTGAAGAAACGAGTCTGTGCGTCTTGGAGACATTTCATGACATCACGTGATGTTGGAGTCTCCAGACGCAGCGCGCGCCCCGCAGCCCTGTGCGCAGTCTGTCTGTGAAGCTTTTACTCTCCTACAAGGTGTACTTTCACGTGTCATTTTGGAGAAATCTACAATAAACACAGATAATGACACACCTCCACTGCCGTGTAACACCGGCGAGGGTGCACGCGCGCTCAAAGCGCGACCATAACTCAGCCTTTGGGATCATATGGATGAGACCATTCCATTGGACATGAATCGGCTTTGTGTGGACTGGACTGGCACAGCCCTGATCGACCTGCCAGCTCCCTCTAAGCTCCTGTGGAACCCCAGTTTCTGCACGTGCACGCGTGATGCGCGGCCCCTGTGTTCAGTGCGCAGCAGTGCCAAACTGAAAAATGATTATTTCTGAAAACGGCTGATAAGCCATATCCTAGATCAGAGAATTATATCTGTTTATAAATAAATGCTCTGCGTGTTACACTATCTATATCCTCCAGTAAGGCTGAATGTATCCGTTCCTGTTACATTTATTTTTTGCACAACTTTGCGCGTCCATGTGGATGTACTTGTTAATCGTGTGTTTGGTGGGAATATTAATCATTTTCACATCATGAACAGTTAATAGTAATAATAATAATAATAATAATAATAATAATAATAATAATAATAATAATAATAATAATAATAATAATAATAATAATGAATTCAATTTATGACGCACCTTTCATTAATGAAAATCTCAAAGTGCTACAAAGTGCAACAGAATTTAATGTCGATAAAACAAATAATAAAACAGTTAAAATCAACAACAGTATCAACTAAGATCAAAAGTAGAATCATGAGGAGGAAGAGTATGCTCGGTTAAAAAGAAAGGTCTCAAGCCGCTCTAACCACAGACTGTGGGGCTTCAGTTTTTCAGAAGCACCTGTAAGTGTCGCCAAAGGAACAAGAACCACAGAAACGTGCGTACGCCTGCTCGGGAGCTTGCGTGGATATGTACCTGGATGCGCATATATTAATAATAATAATAATAATAATTGTCTAATCTTGTCATCTGCGTATGTTTCCCATACACAGACGAAATTCGTCTCTGCATTTAACCCAACCACCTACCAGGCGGTGCAGTGAGCAGCCATAGAAGGCGCTCGGGGAGCTGGAGAAATAGGTGTGCACTCATAGACACCCCAAGATGTGTAGTGGCCGGGACGCGAACCCGCGTCCTTCGGGTCCCAAGTCAAACGCCCTAACCACTACACCATCTTCACGTTCAGTTCAGTTTTGTTACATACGGGGTTTTGCGTGGAAAGTGACGTGCGCACGGTTTTTGTGCGCACGCACGGTTGATACATGAGGCCCCTGGAGAGGAAGGTCCATCGGATAGTCGAACCTCGGATTCAGGAGGAGCAGTGTGGTTTTCGTGCTGGTCGTGGAACACTGGACCAGCTCTACACCCTCAGCAGGGTCCTGGAGGGCGCGTGGGAGTTTGCCCAACCAGTTTACATGTGCTTTGTGGACTTGGAAAAGGCATTCGACCGCGTCCCTCGGGGGGTTCTGTGGGGGGTACTCCGGGAGTATGGGGTACCAGGCCCATTGATATGGGCTGTTAGGTCCCTGTACGACCGGTGTCAGAGCTTGGTCCGCATTGCCGGCAGTAAGTCAGGCTCGTTTCCAGTGAGAGTTGGACTCCGCCAAGGTTGCCCTTTGTCACCGATTCTGTTCATAACTTTTATGGACAGAATTTCTAGGTGCAGCCAAGGTGTTGAGAGGATCCGTTTTGGTGGCCTTAGAATCGCTTCTCTGTTTTTTGCAGATGATGTGGTCCTATTGGCTTCATCAGATCGTGATCTACAGCTTTCGCTGGAGCGGTTTGCAGCCGAGTGTGATGCGGCCGGGATGAGGATCAGTTCCTCCAAATCCGAGGCCATGGTCTTGAGCCGGAAAAGGGTAGCATGCCCTCTCCGGGTCGGGGAGGAGGTCCTGCCCCAAGTGGAGGAGTTTAAGTATCTCGGGGTCTTGTTCACGAATGAGGGAAAACTGGAGCGTGAGATCGATAGGCGGATAGGTGCAGCATCCGCAGTGAAGCGGGCGCTGTACCGGTCTGTCGTGGTGAAGAGAGAGCTGAGTCGAAAGGCAAAGCTCTCAATTTACCGATCGATCTACGTTCCCACCCTCATCTATGGTCATGAGCTTTGGGTTGTGACCGAAAGAACGAGATCTCGGATACAAGCGGCTGAAATGAGTTTTCTCCGCAGGGTGTCTGGACTCTCCCTTAGAGATAGGGTGAGAAGCTCAGTCATCCGGGAGGGACTCGGAGTAGAGCCGCTGCTTCTCCACATCGAGAGGAGCCAGTTGAGGTGGCTCGGGCATCTGGTTAGGATGCCTCCTGGACGCCTCCCTGGTGAGGTGTTCCGGGCATGTCCCACCGGGAGGAGACCCAGAGGAAGACCCAGGACACGCTGGAGGGACTATGTTTCTCGGCTGGCCTGGGAACGCCTTGGGATTCCCCCAGAGGAGCTGCTCCAAGTGGCTGGGGAGAGGGAAGTCTGGGCCTCCTTACTTAGGCTGCTACCCCCATGACCCGACCCCGGATAAGCGGACGAAAATGGATGGATGGAGTTGGAGAAGAGTCAGTCTTCACCTCTTTCATCCTCTGTTATCTATGACCTTCACCTCTCTCATCCTCTGTTATCTGTGACCTTCACCTCTCTCATCTTCTGTTATCTGTGACCTTCACCTCTCTCATCCTCTGTTATCTGTGACCTTCACCTCTCTCATCCTCTGTTATCTGTGACCTTCACCTCTCTCGTCCTCTGTTATCTGTGACATTCACCTCTCTCATCCTCTGTTATCCGTGACCTTCACCTCTCTCATCCACTGTTATCTGTGACCTTCACCTCTCTCGTCCTCTGTTATCCGTGACCTTCACCTCTCTCGTCCACTGTTATCTGTGACCTTCACCTCTCTCGTCCTCTGTTATCCGTGACCTTCACCTCTCTCGTCCACTGTTATCTGTGACCTTCACCTCTCTCGTCCTCTGTTATCCGTGACCTTCACCTCTCTCATCCACTGTTATCTGTGACCTTCACCTCTCTCGTCCTCTGTTATCTGTGACCTTCACCTCTCTCGTCCACTGTTATCTGTGACCTTCACCTCTCTCATCCTCTGTTGTCTGTGACCTTCACCTCTCATCCTCTGTTGACTGTGACCTTCACCTCTCTCATCCTCTGTTATCTGTGACCTTCACCTCTCTCGTCCTCTGTTATCTGTGACCTTCACCTCTCTCTTCCTCTGTATCTGTGACATTCAGCTCTCTCATCCTCTGTTATCTGTGACCTTCACCTCTCTCATCCTCTGTTATCTGTGACCTTCACCTCTCTCGTCCATTGTTATCTGTGACCTTCACCTCTCTCTTCCTGTGTTATCTGTGACCTTCAACTCTCTCTTCCTCTGTTATCTGTGACCTTCACCTCTCTCATCCTGTTATCTATGACCTTCACCTCTCTCATCCTCTGTTATCTGTGACCTTCACCTCTCTCGTCCTATGTTATCTGTGACCTTCACCTCTCTCGTCCTTTATCTGTGACCTTCACCTCTCTCGTCCTCTGTTATCTGCGACCTTCACCTCTCTCATCCTCTGTTATCTGTGACCTTCACCTCTCTCGTCCTTTGTTATCTGTGACATTCACCTCTCTCGTCCTCTGTTATCTGTGACCTTCACCTCTCTCGTCCTCTGTTAACTGTGACCTTCACCTCTCTCGTCCTCTGTTATCTGTGACCTTCACCTCTCTTGTCCTCTGTTATCTGTGACCTTCACCTCTCTCGTCCTCTGTTATCTGTGACCTTCACCTCTCTCGTCCTCTGTTATCTGTGACCTTCACCTCTCTCGTCCTCTGTTATCTGTGACCTTCACCTCTCTCGTCCTCTGTTATCTGTGACCTTCACCTCTCTCGTCCTCTGTTATCTGTGACCTTCACCTCTCTCGTCCTCTGTTATCTGTGACCTTCACCTCTCTCGTCCTCTGTTATCTGTGACCTTCACCTCTCTCGTCCACTGTTATCTGTGACCTTCACCTCTCTCATCCTCTGTTGACTGTGACCTTCACCTCTCTCGTCCACTGTTATCTGTGACCTTCACCTCTCTCATACTCTGTTGACTGTGACCTTCACCTCTCTCATCCTCTGTGTAGGGATATTGCAGCGGTCAGTTTACTGACTGTACAATATTCCAGATGAAAGCTTTGAGTAGATTTTATCTGACACAAACTTATCATCAATATTTACGAGTTCTCTCTTTTTAGATCAATATCAATAATTCTGTGACTAGAGGTGATATGTAAAGACATGAAACGTCAATTTATGAACTGAATCATTTAATTAACAAATCATTGAATTACATCACACATTTGTACATGTTTGGATCGATCGAAATTTCCTATAACTAACTGTTCACAGATTAAAACATAGGAACAACAGAACACAAGTTATGGGTGTTATTAACTTATATCTGCTGGCATAATAAACTTAAAGTTTAGTTACTTAAAGTAAGAAAGTTTCAGTGAAGAGAAAATGGAGGATGAAAGAAAAGTAGTCATGAGGAAAGGTACTATCTTGATGTGTTTTAACCAGAAACATGGCAGCTCTCCGGCCGATCTCGGCTACACGTTGGTACCCTTGGCAAAGCATTTGACGACTTTGTTACCTCGTGAAGATGGTCAATCTCCCTCGGTCCAGTTGGTCGGTTCATTTACCGTTCTTCAGCGTCTCCAGATGTGTGCCAAGTCTCGGACCGTAGTAACGTACGTCCTGGTTGGCTTTTCAGAATAAAACTTTCCTTGGAGGAAAATTCATTCAGATGGAGCTTTCCAGCTCTTGAAGATGACTTATAACTTGGGATGTTATAGGTCTTTAGCTGATGATGTGGTCATTAGCGTGTTGACCAGACGATCATCAGTTCTTAGGAGAAGACCATAGTTTTAGACTTAGTCCTGCAGACTCTGCCAATTCCAGCTTAGCTTAGAATTTTTAAGCAATGATCTAAGATCAGTGACTTGTTTTTCCCAGATTGGTCTAAACAAACCAGTGGAAGAGAGTTAGAATGCATGAAGGTCACTCGGATAGGAGAGGATTGTTTTTAAGAAGTTGTTTAGAATGAAGAGAGAGAAACAGATTAGACTGGAGCCAGCTTCATAAAACAACTGATTAAAACTGTATTCTAACTTCTAACAAAACTGAGGAGTTCAGTCTGACATATTAATTCACTTTCACTGTTTGATACATCATATGAAGAAGTGATCAACATTTTGAAATAGATAAAACATGATCAAACAATGACAAGTTATTCTCAGAATTAATTCTGAATTAACATACATTAAAAGGAAGTCTCTTCTGAAATAATGTGTTTTGATTCAAATAAATGTAATAAAATAGTGTTAATGTCTTTTTACTAAAAGTATCAGTGAAAAGGTGTCACTGGGACAGTTCAGAGACAAAGGTGTATCAGAGACCACCGTCTGGATCACTACAGTCCCCCCTTTTGGAAGTCATCGCCTGTCCATGGGGATGAGTTCCAACACGAAAGGATACCACCAAATGTCTCTGATCTTGATGTAATCCAGCAAGTGGAAAAAATCAAAAATTATAATCCCATAAAGTTTTTTGGAAATTCCATACTGTTCGTAGGTAATCCCATTGCGGAAAGCTTTTAATCCTTTGGAAAACGAAGTCTTATAATCCATAGCGGTAATTCCATAGCGGTAATTCCATATCGATTATAGTTGTTGATTTCATCAGCAACAATTGTTTTAATCAGCATGTAGAGGGGATCCCTCGATTGACGCAGAGGAGGCGACGCTTGGATGAAGGTTGAAGACCAATGTTGGAGTTGCAGGTCCCCACATCGAAGGTTGTAGGCTGGTTGGCTTCCAGTCTGTGCCACTCTGGTTCTATGTGTCATGCATTTATGTGGTTTTAGGTGGGCTTATGATTGGGATTTTACATTAGCCTTACCTATATGCACCTGGTATGTAAGCTATCATGGTTTAGATCAGCTATAACTTCCAATTAAGGGGTGGATCATGCATCAAAAGTTAAATATAGGGATCTACGTCTATAGAAGTTCAGGAGGGCTTCTGTAACGAAGGCCTCTTCTTCCAAACTATTCCTCCATTCGTGATTTAGTTTTACTTAAACTAAAAAATAGAAAAGACAATATAGTTTGGTCTAAATGTCTGTTGTCCTTTTAGACGATGACATAGGATTTGGTATTCCCTATAAATTTTGAAGTCTATGGCGAGACTCATCAAAATGAATAGATAATCTAGAATAGAATTGATCGAATCGGTTCAATTTAGAAATTGCGAGGCCAGTGTAGTTTATGGTACCTAAAGTAGCTTTAAACTACATTGACTCTTCAATGACTGAGGTTTAACAAAATGAAACTGCATGTTGGCATAGTTAAATCCATTTAAGTCTTTAACTAACATTAATAAAAACCTCTTTTAGCTGGGAGTGTTCAGAAAACAATACCAAACTTCAATAACAACAAAAGTAGCAATTAAGCAACTAGAAAACAAGGTTTCACTGCTTCAACTCACTCTTGTTGTCAGATTCCAACGTGCCACACATAAGAAAAACAGGTCTTAGCTTTTATATAAGATCTGAAGCTTTCGAACTTGACTTCTCTAAATGGTTTTCAGAATCTGTTGGAATCCTGGCAAAAACCAATGCAGATATGTTCCTGTCTTTGATTTTATACATATACCTTATAATGTTTTGCTAGTTTTTTGATACTTTGTTAAAAAAAATATATATATATTTTTTTCTCTCTTTTGTTTTCTATTGTTTATTGTTTGTTTGTTTATTGTTTATTGTTTAAGGAAATTCTACCATTGCTGTTCATTGTTCTTTAGTTTTAGCAGGTCGCTTTCGTAAATGAGCCCATGAGGTTCAAAAGATTTACCTGACTAAATAAAGGTTGAATGAATAACCAATGTCAATTAAATCCTGCAGATTTAAACGGTTGTTAAGGTTAGTTTTTTGTTGTGGGTTTTAGACTTAGCATTTCTAAATTCTAGTTGGAGCCGTTTCTTTTCGCAACTAATATGTTTTAAACTGTTTTGTTTATTTACTATCTTGTACTTGGACGACCTTATTTTCCCATGAAGTCTGTAAGTTTGCGAGATCTTGGTCGTTTGTGGGGTTATTGAAATCGTTGTCTTTGTCTTGGGCATTACCTAACATCACCCCCCTGAGGTCATGGGGGACCACAAACACAGGTGAGGACGTCCGTCCATGGGCACAAGTTAGGATGCCATTGTTTAGTTTAAGCTGTTTGCGCAGCTGAGAGTAGACAGTACACAGGAACCTTTTAGGTTTCGGCCAACGTTTCTTCTTACGTTTACCTCTTTCTGTGTAATTCAGGTGTGTCACAACTGTTGGCACAGTCGCAGGTGTGTCTGATTGTTCAGACTGCAACGGGTCACTGTCGTTGATGTGTGTGTCTTCCCACTTCTTGACTGAAGAGGGGCACTTTGAGTCTGTAGTAACTGTGTCATTTCTGATTGTTACCTTCACCTCTCTCATACTCCTTATATGTGACCTTCACCTCTCTCATCCTCTGTTATCTTTGACCTTCACCTCTCTCGTCCTCTGTTATCTGTGACCTTCACCTCTCTCTTCCTCTGTATCTGTGACCTTCACCTCTCTCATCCTCTGTATCTGTGACCTTCACCTCCCTCATCCTCTGTATTTGTGACCTTCACCTCTCTCATCCTCTTTTGTCTGTGACCTTCACCTCTCTTATCCTCTGTTGTCTGTGGCATTCACCGCTCTCATCCTGTTATCTGTGACCTTCACCTCTCTCATCCTCTTTATCTGTGACCTTCACCTCTCTCATCCTCTGTATCTGTGACCTTCACCTCCTTCATCCTGTTATCTGTGACCTTCACCTCTCTCATCCTCTGTTGTCTGTGACCTTCACCTCTCTCATCCTCTGTTGTCTGTGACCTTCACCTCTCTCATCCTCTGTTGTCTGTGACCTTCACCTCTCTCATCCTCTGTATCTGTGACCTTCACCTCTCTCATCCTCTGTTGTCTGTGACCTTCACCTCTCTCATCCTCTACATCTGTGACCTTCACCTCTCTCATCCTCTGTTGTCTGTGACCTTCACCTCTCTCATCCTCTGTATTTGTGACCTTGACCTCTCTCATCCTCTGTTGTCTGTGACCTTCACCTCTCCCATCCTCTGTATCTCCTTCACCTCTCTCATCCTCTGTTGTCTGTGACCTTCACCTCTCTCATCCTCTGTTGTCTGTGACCTTCACCTCTGTCATCCTCTGTTGTCTGTGACCTTCACCTCTGTCATCCTCTGTTGTCTGTGACCTTCACCTCTCTCATCCTCTGCATCTGTGACCTTCACCTCTCTCGTCCTCTGTTGTCTGTGACCTTCACCTCTGTCATCCTCTGTTGTCTGTGACCTTCACCTCTGTCATCCTCTGTTGTCTGTGACCTTCACCTCTCTCATCCTCTGCATCTGTGACCTTCACCTCTCTCATCCTCTGTTGTCTGTGACCTTCACCTCTCTCATCCTCTGTTGTCTGTGACCTTCACCTCTCTCATTCTCTGTATCTGTGACCTTCACCTCTCTCATCCTCTGTTGTCTGTGACCTTCACCTCTCTCATCCTCTACATCTGTGACCTTCACCTCTCTCATCCTCTGTTGTCTGTGACCTTCACCTCTCTCATCCTCTGTATTTGTGACCTTGACCTCTCTCATCCTCTGTTGTCTGTGACCTTCACCTCTCCCATCCTCTGTATCTCCTTCACCTCTCTCATCCTCTGTTGTCTGTGACCTTCACCTCTCTCATCCTCTGTTGTCTGTGACCTCCACCTCTGTCATCCTCTGTTGTCTGTGACCTTCACCTCTCTCATCCTCTGTTGTCTGTAACCTTCACCTTTCTCATCCTCTGTATCTGTGACCTTCACCTCTCTCATCCTCTGTTGTCTGTGACCTTCACCTCTCTCATCCTCTGTATCTGTGACCTTCACCTCTCTCATCCTCTGTATCTGTGACCTTCACCTCTCTCATCCTCTGTTGTCTGTGACCTTCACCTCTCTCATCCTCTGTTGTCTGTGACCTTCACCTCTCTCATCCTCTGTTGTCTGTGACCTTCACCTCTCTCATCCTCTGTATCTGTGACCTTCACCTCCCTCATCCTCTGTTGTCTGTGACCTTCACCTCTCTCATCCTCTGTTGTCTGTGACCCTCACCTCTCCCATCCTCTGTATCTGTGACCTTCACCTCTCCCATCCTCTGTATCTGTGACCTTCACCTTTCCCATCCTCTGTATCTGTGACCTTCACCTCTCTCATACTCCTTATATGTGACCTTCACCTCTCTCATACTCCTTATATGTGACCTTCACCTCTCTCATCCTCTGTTGTCTGTGACCTTTGCCTTTGAAACAGATCAGCAGCAACACGAAACAGATCAGCAACAACATGAAAAAGATCAGCAGCAACATGAAACAGATCAGTCAGCAACATGAAACAGATCAGCAGCAACATGAAACAGATCAGCAGCAACATGAAACAGATCAGCAGCAACATGAAACAGATCAGCAGCAACATGAAACAGATCAGCAGCAACATGAAACAGATCAGCAGCAACATGAAACAGATCAGCAGCAACATGAAACAGATCAGCAGCAACATGAAACAGATCAGCAGCAACATGAAACAGATCAGCAGCAACATGAAACAGATCAGCAGCAACATGAAACAGATCAGCAGCAACATGAAACAGATCAGCAGCAACATGAAACAGATCAGCAGCAACATGAAACAGATCAGCAGCAACATGAAACAGATCAGCAGCAACATGAAACAGATCAGCAGCAACATGAAACAGATCAGCAGCAACATGAAACAGATCAGCAGCAACATGAAACAGATCAGCAGCAACATGAAACAGATCAGCAGCAACATGAAACAGATCAGCAGCAACATGAAACAGATCAGCAGCAACATGAAACAGATCAGCAGCAACATGAAACAGATCAGCAGCAACATGAAACAGATCAGCAGCAACATGAAACAGATCAGCAGCAACATGAAACAGATCAGCAGCAACATGAAACAGATCAGCAGCAACATGAAACAGATCAGCAGCAACATGAAACAGATCAGCAGCAACATGAAACAGATCAGCAGCAACATGAAACAGATCAGCAGCAACATGAAACAGATCAGCAGCAACATGAAACAGATCAGCAGCAACATGAAACAGATCAGCAGCAACATGAAACAGATCAGCAGCAACATGAAACAGATCAGCAGCAACATGAAACAGATCAGCAGCAACATGAAACAGATCAGCAGCAACATGAAACAGATCAGCAGCAACATGAAACAGATCAGCAGCAACATGAAACAGATCAGCAGCAACATGAAACAGATCAGCAGCAACATGAAACAGATCAGCAGCAACATGAAACAGATCAGCAGCAACATGAAACAGATCAGCAGCAACATGAAACAGATCAGCAGCAACATGAAACAGATAATCTCTCTACCAAATTAAAAAAACTCCTTTGAATTTTGATTGCAGTTCATGCGATCTTCAGACTGACCTCCGTCTGGACCATCGCAGAGTCTTCTTTCTTCTTAACCCCAGTCAGAAGGACGTTACTTCTCACAGCGTGGAGGTGACCAGCAGCGAGAGCCACTTCAAAGCAGAACAGAATCCCTGACTTCCATATTCAAACGTCAGAGTGGGAAGTAGTTTGAGCCAAACCGACCACTTCCTGTTTGTGCTCGTTTGGTTTTCATTGCCAGAAGATCTAAAAGAATCTTTGTTCTCTCGTTGTATCAAGAACTGACCGAACATGTAGAACAAACAAACACGTGTCCCAAAACTCATGGAGATATTAACAATTCAAAAACTAATGCTGAGCTTCTTCTTTTAAAGAAAACTGCCAAAAACAACCGAAGAAAACAAAAATATTCAGCTGTTTCTGTACAATGATCCACGTTTAAAATAAAGTGGGAAGGCTGAGTGATGAAGATGGTAGTACAACTGACAGTTAAGTTAAAACAAGCAGAAGTCAGGATAAAAGCAGCCGAAAACAAGCTAAAAACAGAAGAACTGTGGCAAAAGTAGCAGAACTAGCTAAAGTATAAAAGCAGCATAAAACAAGCTAAAAACAGAAGCACTGTAGCTAAATGGTAAAAGTAGCAGGATGAGTTAAAAATAATAAAGCAGCAGAAAACAAGCTAGGTGCTAAAATTTATCAAATGTTGAATTAAAATAGAGGCTAAATTTTGCTAAACATATGCTAAAGCTGAAATGAACACAACAGTAGTTAAAAGCTAAAATTAGCGAAACAAAAAGAAAAAGCTAAAAGGAGCATGAGACAAAAACAGAGCTAGCAGCTACAGCAGATCATATGAAGAGATCAATGTTTTTGAAGGAACTGAAGTGTGTGTGTGTGTGTGTGTGTGTGTGTGTGTGTCTGTGTGTATGTGTGTGTGTGTGTGTGTGTGTGTGGGGGGGGGGGTCTTAGTAAATAAGGTTAAATAATTTAAAAACTATAAAAGTTACAAAAACCAAAAGTCACAGCGGCCGACTCCTGAATGAGCGGAACATTTTGAAATATAAATGGTTCAAATAGAAGATGATGAAAAATGCACTGAATAAAAATTTCAAACAGGAAAATAATGTAGTGAATGTTGACTCGTTTCTATAAAACTAAATGGAACCGTCAGAACCCAGTCAGAACCCAGTCAGAAGTTAGAACCCAGTTAGAACCCAATCAGAACCCAGTTAGAACCCAGTCAGAACCCAGTTAGAACCCAGTCAGAACCCAGTTAGAACCCAGTCAGAACCCAGTCAGAACCCAGTTAGAACCCAGTCAGAAGTTAGAACCCAGTCAGAACCCAGTCATAAGTCCGAACCCAGTCAGAACCCAGTCAGAAGTTAGAACCCAGTCAGAACCCAGTTAGAACCCAGTCAGAACCCAGTTAGAACCCAGTCAGAAGTTAGAACCCAGTCAGAACCCAGTCATAAGTCCGAACCCAGTCAGAACCCAGTCAGAAGTTAGAACCCAGTGTAACCCACATTTAGTCTATGACTTTTAATTTGGCGGGTCCAATTCCTGTGTTGCCCCAACTCTCTAACTTTTTTAAGCCATGGGTCATAGTTCACTCCTCTTTCTCCACTGTGGCTGTGGTGTGCTCCACTGGGCGTCTCCCAAACAAATTGCTGCTCTCTTCAGATCAGCATATTGCAACTCAAAATACATGAATTACTGGTGGCTCTAATTCAAACTCTTGTGGGATTCTGCCATTAATCACCACCAGGCTGTGCATTGAGGTTAAGTACTCCTCACTCAGTTGAAGAGGTCGGGTTTTTTTCTTTGGACCAGAATCTCCAACATGGATTTACAGATGGCGAGCTAGAACTATGGACTTGATAATGGACTTTGAAATGAGTACATGTATTTGGTGACTCAACTATTGTGACTCTTGTTGTTTTTGTCTTATTTTGTGTTTTTGTTTTTGTCTTATTTTGTGCACAATCACTTTAATATATATACACCAAAACTGAAACCACGGCCTCCTGTTTTCATTCACACCTCAGGCTCTTTTAAAGGACACTCTTCTGATGCTGCTTTTGTAGCCGCAGTCAACTGCCTGGCCTTTAGGCGTTACACCAGTCAGAACCCAGTCAGAAGTTAGAACCCAGTCAGAAGTTAGAACCCAGTCAGAAGTTAGAACCCAGTTAGAACCCAGTCAGAACCCAGACTGGACTCTGGACGGATCATTGGGTGTTTTAGCTGCAAAGAAAAAGAAAAGCTGTTTGTTAAAAACTCACCAGAAGTCTTTGTCCGTTGATGTTCAACCGGGTCACTGTCACAGCACAGTCCTGCATTTTATTCTGGAGGACAAACAGTCAGCTGAACTGATTATTACAGCTAAAACAGCCAAACATTTACAGCTAAACTAATTATTACAGCTAAAACAGCTGAACCTTTACAGCTGAACTGATTATTACAGCTAAAACAGCTGAACATTTACAGCTGAACTGATTATTACAGCTAAAACAGCCAAACATTTACAGCTAAACTAATTATTACAGCTAAAACAGCTGAACATTTACAGATGAACTGATTATTACAGCTAAAACAGCTGAACCTTTACAGCTGAACTGATTATTACAGCTAAAACAGCTGAACATTTACAGCTAAACTAATTATTACAGCTAAAACAGCTGAACATTTACAGCTGAACTGATTATTACAGCTAAAACCGCCAAACCTTTACAGATGAACTGATTATTACAGCTAAAACAGCTGAACCTTTACAGCTGAACTGATTATTACAGCTAAAACAGCTGAACATTTACAGCTGAACTGATTATTACAGCTAAAACAGCTGAACATTTACAGCTGAACTGATTATTACAGCTAAAACTGCCAAACCTTTACAGATTAACTGATTATTACAGCTAAAACAGCTGAACCTTTACAGCTGAACTGATTATTACAGCTAAAACAGCTGAACATTTACAGCTGAACTGATTATTACAGCTAAAACCGCCAAACCTTTACAGATGAACTGATTATTACAGCTAAAACAGCCAAACATTTACAGCTAAACTAATTATTACAGCTAAAACAGCTGAACATTTACAGCTGAACTGATTATTACAGCTAAAACCGCCAAACCTTAACAGATGAACTGATTATTACAGCTAAAACAGCCAAACATTTACAGCTAAACTAATTATTACAGCTAAAACAGCTGAACATTTACAGCTGAACTGATTATTACAGCTAAAACAGCTGAACATTTACAGCTGAACTGATTATTACAGCTAAAACAGCTGAACCTTTACAGCTGAACTGATTATTACAGCTAAAACAGCTAAACATTTACAGCTAAACTAATTATTACAGCTAAAACAGCTGAACATTTACAGCTGAACTGATTATTACAGCTAAAACAGCTGAACCTTTACAGCTGAACTGATTATTACAGCTAAAACAGCTGAACCTTTACAGCTGAACTGATTATTACAGCTAAAACAGCTGAACCTTTACAGCTGAACTGATTATTACAGCTAAAACAGCTGAACCTTTACAGCTGAACTGATTATTACAGCTAAAACAGCTGAACCTTTACAGCTGAACTGATTATTACAGCTAAAACAGCTGAACCTTTACAGCTGAACTGATTATTACAGCTAAAACAGCTGAACCTTTACAGCTGAACTGATTATTACAGCTAAAACAGCTGAACATTTACAGCTGAACTGATTATTACAGCTAAAACAGCTGAACCTTTACAGCTGAACTGATTATTACAGCTAAAACAGCTGAACCTTTACAGCTGAACTGATTATTACAGCTAAAACAGCTGAACCTTTACAGCTGAACTGATTATTACGGCTAAAACAGCTGAACCTTTACAGCTGAACTGATTATTACAGCTAAAACAGCTGAACCTTTACAGCTAAACTAATTATTACGGCTAAAACAGCTGAACCTTTACAGCTGAACTGATTATTACAGCTAAAACAGCTGAACCTTTACAGCTGAACTGATTATTACAGCTAAAACAGCTGAACCTTTACAGCTGAACTGATTATTACAGCTAAAACAGCCCAACCTTTAAACGTGGAGCAGTCCCCCCTCCACCCTCTCATGTTGCCATGTTTGAAATCTCATGTCTTCACTCACCTTGCACATGAAGCGGGCCACTCGGTTCTGGTCCCAGCCCTCACACTCCTGTCTGGTCGGCAGGTTCATGTCAGAGTCTCGGGGAAGCTGCAGCTGGGAGAAGCTGGCCCACACAGGGAGGTCACCTCACTAACATCAGCTCGTCAAATGTGGAAAGTCATCGTAGCGTTAAAAGTTTTATTTTTTTTTTACATTTCCCCGCAGATCGTTTTAAGGCGAAGACAAAAGGGAAGCAGGAACTTCCCGAAAGTTTTACTATTTTTAAATCACCAGATGAACTGATGTGTCGTCATAGTGGAAGTGTTCTCACCGCCCACTTCAGGCCGACAGGACAGTTTCCTCCACATTTAATGTGATTCAAGGTTTGAGAGCTGATCCAGCTGTTTTATTTAGAACTAACAGCTGGTCTGACTCAGCCAGGACAAGTCAAACTGCTGCCTCCAGCTGTTTGCAACTATTTAAGTTTGAAAATAAGCACAGAGTTCATAAAAACGCAGTTTTTAAAACCATACCATACCAACTTTATTTCTAAAGCACTTTATACAACCGTAGGACCAAAGTGCTGTACACAAACATAAAATAAAAAGGTCAGGCATAACAACAACACTTAAAATAATAAAATTTCACACAATAAACAAAATCCAACATCTCGGATCGCGCCAAAAGCCAAAGAAAAAAGACGAGTTTTAAGAAGGGACTTAAAAACAGCAAGGGAAGAGGCCTGTCTCATGTCACTCGGACAATCATTCCAGAGTTTAAGGACAATCACTGAAAAAGCACGGTCACCTCTGAGCTTAATCTTAGTTTTCGGGATCTTCAGAAACTGCTGGTCGGCTGATCTGAGAGAACGGGAAGGAGTGTAAAAATGTAGCAGCTCAGTCAAGTAAGGAGGAGAGTGGCCATTTAGAGCTTTAAAAGCGAGTAAAAGTATCTTAAAGTGAATCCTATAATATACTGGTAACTAATGCAAAGAGGCCAAAACAGGAGAAATACTGTCAAATTTCTAGCAATCACAGCATTGTAAGAGGGGGACAGTTGAACCCGGAGGCCTCCACCTCTGTTTAATGATGGACGGTTTCTTTTCACAAAGATGGCCTCCTTTACTCCTCTCTCAAACCATCGTTCCTCTCTATCAAGGATGTGAACATCTTCATCCCTGAAAGAGTGACCTCTGACCTGGAGATGAGTGTAGACCGCAGAGTCCTGACCTGATGATGATGATCTTCTGTGCTGGGCCATCCTTTTTAGTTTCCCCGATATAAGACTGATCACAGTTCAACTGTCCCCCTCCTACAATGCTGTTATTGCTAGTATCACTCAGCCCTCTGTGAATAGCAAACAACCATCAGGGTGCTAATGATCCATCGTTAAGCTGATGGTCCTCCTTGATCATGTGAGCAGCTGGTTTCGGCTGTCATCAGCCAACTGGTTGTGTAACACTGTGAGAGGGTGCTATTTATAAGACTGAGCTGAATACAGCACCTCAGACTGAGGAAGTCTTTCGGACGAAAGACGAAACGTTTCTACAATTATTATTTTTTTGAATGTCCAGAGGACCAGACTTAGCTTTTTTAGATGTTTTGATATGAGATCCCAGCCTTAGATCTGCATCTATCTTTACCCCCAGATTGGTAACAACTGGCTTGATATATAGATAGAGTCAGTAGGCAATCAACGGGCAAAGACTTTCCATATGAACTTCCAAAAATCACTACCTCTGTCTTGTCTTCATTCAGTTTCAAAAAATTTAGAGACATCCAAGTCTTCAAATCTTCCAAACATAGAAGCAAAGACTGGAGAGAAGTGTGGTCTGCTTTCTTTACTGGTACATAATTCTGTGTATCATCTGCGTAGCAATGAAAGGCAATCCCATACTTTCTAAAAACGGAGCCAAGAGGAAGAAGATACAACAGGAATAGAAGAGGGCCCAAAATGGAGTCCTGTGGGACACCATATGAAAGAGGAGCAGAGGAGGACCTATGGCCATCGAGACAGACACAAAAAGTACGATTGGTCAAATAAGATTTAAACCACGGGCCGTTTTGATTCTGATGGGACCAAAGTTAAAACACGCTCAGCCTCAGTTTTCAAAGTCAAAGTCAAAGTCAACTTTATTGTCAGATCTGCAATATGTACTGTACAGGACATACACAGGACCGAAATTGCGTTTCTCTCAGTCCCTCGGTGCAACAGTAAACATCTAAACATTGAAACACTGAAACATATAATAATAGACATAAGCATAAAATAGTAAAACTAACACTGTCCTGAGTTTTTTGCATAGTGGTATAAGAGTATGAAAATTTACACCAACTCTAAAACTAAAACATTAAACATTTAATGAACATAATACTGTCCTGAGTTTTTGCATACTAGTATAAAAAAAGAGTATAAAAAGTATAACTAAAATAAACTAAAGGTTTCTAGCATTGACATTTGCAAAGTGGCAAAGCAGCGTATGAGTTAATGTACACAGTATATGTATGAGGTAGTAGTTGATGTTGTTATAGAGGCAAAAAGTGGCATATGCAGTAAGGCACATTGGGCATCCCTAAATAAGACCGTTCAGAGCACACTGTATATGTACCAGCAGTGGTGTAGATATTAGAGTAGTGTAAATGTAAACAGTAGTAATTACATGTAAGCAGTAGTAATAAAAGTAAACAGTATTAATAAATGTAAACAGAGAATGTAAACAGTATTATGATTATAGGCAGTGATGTAATACAAACATTAGTGCAAGTATGAGAAGTAGTGCAAACTGTATGAGCACATGACCGAGAGTTTAGTGAATAACCCGTTTGATGACACAGAGTCCAGTGTTAAAATCTTTGTGTTGTGTGGTAATGTGTGAGAAAGTTTTAGTGTTAAGGCAGTTCAAATGGGAGGGGGGGCAGAGCAGGCAGAGTGTTTAGCATTCTGACTGCCTGATGAACAGAGCTGTCTCTCAGTCTGCTGGTTCGAGCCTGGAGACTCCTCAGTCTCCTCCCTGATGTAGAGCGTTTGTGTTTAAATCTCATTTTGTCTAATGCCTCCTACCCACCGCCCCAGGCGTCGGGCGGCCGAAGCGGCCGGATAACACCGGTTTACATTCAAAGTCTATGGAGGAGACGCGTGGAGTCACGGGGAACAAGGAAGCGGCGAGATTCAACTGATCGAAGCGGCGCGACGGCAGCCTGCACACGCACGCGCGCGTCGCCGTCGAGCCGCAGACGTCCCAAATGTTGATCTCTGGCGGCTCGACGCATCCGGCAAACAGTCGGGAGAGCCTCGCTATCTGATTACACAACCACAACGGGACTTTTTTCGGACTTTTTAAACTCACCGGATCCAGCCTCCAGGAATTGGACCCAAACTCCGGTAAGAAACGTGGCATTTTTACAGTTGCTGCTGACAGGCTGCTGTCCTCTCCAGTGTAGATCACCCCAAACATAAAAAAAAGTTTTAATCTCATCGAAGACCGTCGGAGGTGCAGTTAAAACAACAACTGAACCCGGAAAACAAGCCAGAGACCCCTCCCTCTGCTACCCCCTAGTGTACGTCATCAGACGGTGTTCAGTGGTTCAGTGGAACCGTGACCAGCGGCCAAAAGGGGACGGCAGGAGCGTTTGCAGTTGTGCGGTGGGTAAGAGGCATAAAGCTCCGAGCAGCTGACAGTCAGACAGGATGTGGTCAGGTCCAAACGGATCAGGACAAAAACATCTTGAAGTTCTTTAGTGTTATCAGAACATGCAGGTTAGTTTGACACAAATGTAACATTTTCTTTAAATAAACTCAGAGGCTTTGGGAAAGCAGCGGTCAGACTCAGCTGGAGGCCTCCGGAGCGTTCGCAGGAAGTAAAAACTTTGGTTTAGTTCAACAGAAAGAATTACACCGGAGAAATAAAAATATGATTTAAAAAAGTTTTACACCAGCTCCTAAAATAAATCTGTCCACATGTGGCAGGAACCGCTCTTATTCATCGTTTTGCCAGAACCTTTGCAAGAATTTTAACATCAGTATTTAAAAGTGAGATACAGTAGATAGGTCTATGAGTCACAGTTTAGAGGGTTTTTATCTTTCTGAGGTATCAGCAAGATACAGCTTGATAATAACTTTAATAATAATAATAATAACTTTTATTTATAATGCACTTTACATACACAACGGATCTCAAAGTGCTACAGTGAATGAACATTAAATAACATCAAGATAAAAATCAACCACAAATGCAACTGAGTAGGAACAACCAAGAGGATAGTGCCTCACAGATGAGATGATTGCATAAAAAATTTCAAATTCACAAAATGCAGATCAAATACTCAAATAAGAACTGTGGGTGCAATTAAAAACAAAAGCACAATTCAATTAATTAATAAACTGGATAAAAAGAAAGGTTTTAAGACCGAGACCGAGACCTGGGAGTGAGAAGAAGATGAGTGTTGGAAGAGCGGAGAGTGCGTGAAGGACAGTGAGGGGTGAGCAGTTATTTTAAATAAGATGGTGCATTACCGTACAAACACTGGAAGGTGAGCAGATACATTTTGTAAGTGATCCGGGCAGAAACAGGAAGCCAGTGCAGTGAACGCAGTACAGGAGTGATGTGCTCGTGCTCACTCACTCTCATCAGGACCCTGGCAGCTGTTCTGGACATACTGTAATTTTTGTATGTTCTTGCCAAGCCTGGTTAAAACCAGACCCTGTCCTTCACTTCACTTCAGACAAGGGTCTGGACTTTCTCCATAGAGAAACGATTCTTGCTGGAGGCGTGGCTTCTGCTGATGGCTGCTCCCCCGTGGTCTGCTGAACTTGACTTCAGCTCCGCCTCCTGCTGAATTTTCTCTCGCTGCCTTTGCATATTCTGTGTTTATATGTTAATAAAACTTTCTAATAAAATAAAACCATGGATCGCTGGTCCAACACACCAGAAGACCAGGAAATCTGATGGGACTCGGGCAGCAACGTAAAACCCTAGTTTAATTCTCGTGACAACCTGAGACGTTTCCTCATCAGCGGAGGGAGAGGAGGAGGAGGGAGCGAGCGATCACTTGACTTTTGGCCAAAAAAACAAAAGAAAACTCCAGATAAGGGATTAAGAAGGGGAATTTAATACATTTGTGTCACATATAAAACAGTCCTGCATCGCTTTGCATCGCTTTGAATGAGAACATGCGAATGCTCGCTGGCTGCGCTGGGACAGGTGGGGGCGTGGGTTAGGGGCCAAAAACTCCGCCCCTTCTGTTCTCTGATTGGTCCGGTCAAAAATCAGCCGGAGAAATCGTTGTCTATGGGAGAAGTCCCAGACTGAGCAGTGAAGGGAAATGAGAATTGAGCGGAGCTGTGCAGGAAGGCAGATTTGTTCCTGTCTTTGATTTTATACGTCTACCTTATAATGTTTTGCTAGTTTTTTGATACTTTGTTAAAAAAAAAAAAAAAACTTTCTTTTGTTTTTTTCTCTCTTTTGTTTTCTATTGTTTATTGTTTGTTTGTTTATTGTTTATTGTTTAAGGAAATTCTACCACTGCTGTTCATTGTTCTTTAGTTTTAGCAGGTCGCTTTCGTAAATGAGCCCATGAGGTTCAAAAGATTTACCTGACTAAATAAAGGTTGAATGAATGAATGAAAAAAGGCGAGGGCCAGGCTAGTTCTTGCCAGGAATCCAGAAGAGAAGTGCATTGCAGTGATCCAGTCTGCTTGATACATGGATAGTGGTAATGTCTTTGCAGCAAGTGACTCCTCAAACACAGATTTTAATAAAGGTGAGGGTAGACTTGTACATTTCTTTAAAAAACTCAGTTGAAACCCATGTGGTCCAGGGAATTTCCCATTTTGCACACAGTTTATCTCAACTTACTGCCTCTCCAAGTCCCCGACGAGCTCAGGATTCACTGAAGGACGTTCAAGATTTTCAAAAAAGTTCTCCATGTCTAATACGGTAGCTTATGACTCAGTAGAATGCAATGACTGGTAAAATTTACTAAAACATGTACAGTATTAATTTCAGCCTTGTCAAGACATGCAGTCCCTGTTCATTGTTTGTTTGTCTGGCTGCCACCACAGCTGATGTGCAAGCAGGCACCCAGCTTTTTCACCGTGTACTTTTAGCATCTAGCTTAATGTTTAATAATTTTGATTAAACTTTTGCTGTAATTACCTATCTCTATTTAGCATTATTTTTATTATTTTTAGCTTTTGGCTAGCCTTTTGCTACTTTTAGCTATCATGTAGCCTTTAGGTACCATTTTGGAAGCTTTTTGTTATTTTTTGCTAACTTGTTGCTATATTTAGTACATGACTAGTTGTTTACTTATTACTTTGTAAACGTTGGATCAAATCTTGCAAAATCAATTTCCAAAGTGGACAAGTTTTCACACACTGAACTTTGAATGGGTCACAGGTACGTGTTATCCCAAGTATGTGGGGGTGTTAGTTTCCAATTTACATATGTTGGTGCGTGTCAATGGCTTGTCCTGTTATAACTGCTCCCCCTCACTGTCTCCTAACTCAATTGATAAAGCTTTTCGGATGAGAAGCGAAACGTCTTGTTTTGTTACAAATAAAGTCCAGTTGTTCTGTATTGAACGCCTTTTTTGATTTTATCATGTCCTGGACGACTGAGAATCTTCACCAGCAAAGTGGACAAGGACGTGTGTTACTTAATTAAAGGTTGTGAAAATATTGTTTCTAAAAGAGACTGACAAAGATGAAATAATCATGATAGTTAAAAAAAATTCAGATAAAAGGTCTAGAGACTGGTGTGACATGGATATGATGGTTGTCAAGGACATAATAACTGATGTAATTGATCCGTTCACTTACATTTGTAATCTATCTTTCACTACAGGCACATTTCCTGATAAAATGAAAGTAGCTAAAGTAGTCCCTATTTTCAAATGCGGTGATAGGGGCAACTTCAGCAGTTACAGACCAATATCATTGCTCCCACAATTTTCAAAAATTCTTGAAAAAATCTTTTCAATCAGATTAGACGATTTTCTTAAAAAGTACAACATTCTAAGTGATAGTCAGTATGGGTTTCGATCACAGTATTCAACATCTATGACTTTAATGGAATTTATGGAACATATCACCACAGCTACTGACAATAAACAACATTGTATAAGTTTATTTGTTGATTTACGGAAGGCTTTTGACACTATTGATCACAAAATTCTCATTAATAAATTGGACAAGTATGGCGTTAGAGGACCTGCACATGAATGGATAAGTAGCTATCTAAAAGATGGAGAACAATTTGTTCAGATAGAGGAAAATAGATCAAACTTTTGTAAAATCACATGTGGAGTCCCACAGGGTTCAATACTTGGTCCAAAATTGTTTAATTTATATGTGAATGATTTAGTGATGTGTCCGGACTTCTAAAATGTATACTACAGTATTTGCAGACGATACTACCTTTTTTTATTCTGGTAATGATTTAAATCAAATGTCTGAATGTTTAAATATGGAATTTGTTAAATTACAAAACTGGTTCAAATTAAACAAACTATCATTAAAATTAGATAAAGCCAATTACATGTTATTTAGTAAAAAAAAAAAAAAACTACGGGGTTTTCTCTAAAAATTGATGATGTTGAAATAACCAGAGCAAGTGAAATGAAATTCTTGGGAGTGGTGATAGATGATAAGCTCACTTGGAAACAGCAAATTAACTTGGTTAAAACTAAGATATCTAGATCCACAGGTGTGTTGTATAAAGTAAGGGATTTGTTGAATGAAAGAGCGTTGTATTGGCTCTATAATGCCATAGTTGTTCCGCACTTGATTTACTGTATAGAGGTTTGGGGAAAGGCGTGTAAAACCTTGACGAACCCAATATTTATTTTACAAAAAAGAGCAGTGAGAACTATTGCGGGAAAACCTTACTGCCATCCTTCAAATATATTGTTTAAGCAACTTAGGTTGCTTAAGTTTTATGATTTGGTAAATTACAACATTTTGTTGGTAATGTATAGAGCTCATAAAAATTCATTGCCTCTAAATGTTCAAGTAAATTTTGTAAAAAGAATGAGCTGTTACAACCTGAAAGGAATGGAGATTTTTGCAAAGCCAAAATACAGAACAAGTTTGAAAGGACGGTGTGTATCAATACAAGGTGTTGACTTGTGGAATAGTTTAGAAAATGAAATTAAAACTACTAACTCACTTATAGTCTTTAAAAAAATGATTAAAGCTAATATGTTAATTAAATACTATACGAAGCCAGCCACTAGGGAGCACAAGCCAGTGTATCTCTTGTGCCGGTCCCAAGCCCGGGTAAATGGTGAGGGTTGTGTCAGGAATGGCATCCGATGTAAAACACTTGCCAAAACCATAATGCGAGTTCATCAAAGTGAAACCATACCGGATCGGTCGAGGCCCGGGTTAACAACGTCCGCCACCGGTGCTGTTGACAAACAGGGTGCCGGCGGAAATTGTACTACTGTTAGTCGAAGACGCCGAGGAGGAAAACGTGTCAGGAGACAGAGGGAGAGGAGGAAAGTGAAGAATGTAGGACTGAGGGTTGCAACTCTAAATGTGGGGACAATGACAGGCAAAGGTAGAGAGCTGGCTGACATGATGCAGAGAAGAAAGGTAGATGTTTTATGTGTCCAAGAGACCAAGTGGAAGGGCAGCAAGGCTCGCAGTATTGGAGCAGGGTTCAAACTGTTTTACCATGGTGTGGATAGAAAGAGAAATGGAGTAGGGGTGGTCCTGAAGGAGGAGTTGGCAAAGAATGTAGTAGAGGTGAAGAGAGTGTCAGATAGGGTGATGTGTCTGAAGGTAGAAGTAGAAGGTCTGATGCTAAACATAGTCAGTGGTTATGCTCCACAGGTTGGATGTGATGGGGAGGAGAAAGATACATTTTGGAAAGATTTGGATGAAGTGATAGAGAGTATTCCCAGGGAGGAAAGAGTGGTGATTGGAGCAGACCTGAATGGACATGTTGGTGAAGGAAACAGAGGGGATGAGGAAGTGATGGGTAGGTTTGGTGTCAAGGAAAGAAACCAGGAAGGACAGATGGTGGTGGATTTTGCCAAGAGAATGGAAATGGCTATAGTCAATACCTATTTCCAAAAGAGGGAGGAACATAGAGTGACCTATAAGAGTGGAGGAAGGAGTACACAGGTCGACTACATTCTGTGTAGAAGAGGAAACCTGAGGGAGATTGGAGACTGTAAGGTTGTAGCAGGGGAGAGCGTGGCCAGACAGCATCGGATGGTTGTGTGTAGAATGACTGTTGTTGCGAAGAAGAGAAAAAGAGTAAAATCAGAGAAGAAGACCAAATGGTGGAAGCTAAAGAAGGAAGAATGTTGTGAGAAATTCAGAGACGAGCTGTTAAAGGCTCTGGGTGGTAAGAAAGAGCTTCCAAGTGACTGGGCTACTACAGCAACAGTAATTAGAGAGACAGGTAGGAAGGTACTTGGTGTGTCATCTGGACAGAGAATGGATGATAAGGAAACCTGGTGGTGGAATAGTGAAGTGCAGGACGCCATTCAAAGAAAGAGATTAGCCAAGAAGAAATATGACTGTGAGAGGACTGAAGAGAGGAGACAGGAATATAAGGAGATGGGACATAGAGCAAAGAGGGAAGTAGCTAAGGCAAAGCAGAGGGCGTACAATGAGTTGTATGGGAGACTGGACACTAAAGAGGGCGAGAAGGACTTGTACCGATTGGCAAGACAGAGGGATCAGGCTGGAAAGGATGTGCAGCAGGTTAGGCTTATTAAAGATGGGAATGGGAATGTTCTAACAAGTGAGGAGAGTGTGATGGGAAGATGGAAGGATTACTTTGAGGAGCTAATGAATGAAGAGAATGAAAGAGAAAGAAGAGTGGAGGTAATAGAAACTGTGGACCAGGAAGTGGGAAAGATTAGTGAGGGTGAAGTCCGGAAAGCTCTGAAAAGAATGAAGAAGGGGAAGGCAGTAGGACCTGATGACATACCAGTGGAGGTTTGGAAATGTCTTGGAGAGATGGCAGTGAGGTTTTTGACTCAAATATTTAATGGAATATTTGAGGGTGAGAAAATGCCTGAAGAATGGAGAAGAAGTGTGCTGGTTCCCATTTTTAAGAACAAGGGTGATGTACAGAGTTGTAGCAACTACAGGGGAATTAAGTTGATGAGCCACACAATGAAGATCTGGGAGAGAGTTGTGGAAGCAAGACTTAGACAAGATGTGACTATCTGTGAGCAGCAGTATGGTTTCATGCCAAGAAAGAGCACCACAGATGCCATCTTTGCTTTGAGGATGTTGATAGAGAAGTACAGAGAGGGTCAGAAAGAACTCCATTGTGTGTTTGTGGATTTAGAAAAAGCATATGACAGGGTACCAAGAGAGGAGGTGTGGTATTGCATGAGGAAATCTGGAGTGGCAGAAAAGTATGTTAGACTGGTACAGGACATGTATGAGGACAGCAGGACATGTATGAAGACAGCAGGACATGTATGAAGACAGCAGGACATGTATGAGGACAGCAGGACATGTATGAAGACAGCAGGACATGTATGAGGACAGCAGGACATGTATGAAGACAGCAGGACATGTATGAAGACAGCAGGACATGTATGAAGACAGCAGGACATGTATGAAGACAGCAGGACATGTATGAAGACAGCAGGACATGTATGAAGACAGCAGGACATGTATGAAGACAGCAGGACATGTATGAAGACAGCAGGACATGTATGAAGACAGCAGGACATGTATGAAGACAGCAGGACATGTATGAAGACAGCAGGACATGTATGAAGACAGCAGGACATGTATGAAGACAGCAGGACATGTATGAAGACAGCAGGACATGTATGAAGACAGCAGGACATGTATGAAGACAGCAGGACATGTATGAAGACAGCAGGACATGTATGAAGACAGCAGGACATGTATGAAGACAGCAGGACATGTATGAAGACAGCAGGACATGTATGAAGACAGCAGGACATGTATGAAGACAGCAGGACATGTATGAAGACAGCAGGACATGTATGAAGACAGCAGGACATGTATGAAGACAGCAGGACATGTATGAAGACAGCAGGACATGTATGAAGACAGCAGGACATGTATGAAGACAGCAGGACATGTATGAAGACAGCAGGACATGTATGAGGACAGCAGGACATGTATGAAGACAGCAGGACATGTATGAAGACAGCAGGACATGTATGAAGACAGCAGGACAGTGGTGAGATGTGCTGTAGGAGTGACAGATAGCTTCAAGGTGGAGGTGGGAGTGCATCAAGGATCGGCTCTGAGCCCCTTCTTGTTTGCTCTGGTGATGGACCGACTAACAGATGAGGTCAGGCAGGAATCCCCATGGACTATGATGTTTGCAGATGACATTGTGATCTGTGGTGAGAACAGGGAACAGGTGGAAGAGAACTTGGAGAGGTGGAGGTATGCACTTGAAAGAAGAGGAATGAAAGTCAGCCGTAGTAAGACAGAGTACATGTGTGTGAATGAGAGGGAGGAGGTGGAACAGTGAGGCTACAAGGGTCAGAGGTCACAAAGGTGCAGGACTTCAAGTACTTGGGGTCCACTGTCCAGGAAAATGGGGAATGTGGTAAAGAGGTGAAGAAGAGAGTCCAGGCAGGATGGAGTGATGGAGAAAAGTTTCAGGAGTGATTTGTGACAAAAAGGTGTCAGCAAAGGTCAAAGGAAAAGTTTACAAGACAGTGGTGAGACCAGCTATGTTGTATGGTCTGGAGACAGTGGCAT
>JBBPBX010002781.1:28125-40462 GCA_038048925.1 Garcialebias charrua | reverse complement strand
TTGGCATTAGCATACACAATTTGGCAAGTTTTTCATGGGTGCAACCCGCACACTCCACTCTGCCGCTCAACCCACAAAAGCATTTTCTTAACAAATGTGGCACCATTTAAAAAGAACTAAACTAACTTTCCAGTGATATAAGACTACTAGTTGGATGTAACTGGGACCCTGCGTACATAATCTCATTCCACCACATGTACCACATGTGATGCGAACAACAATAAAGAATCTCTGACTCTGACTGACTCTGACAACTACCAAGAAGCACTGTTACAGTAAAGACATAATCAACCAAACACATATTTCCAACTTTTTGTGCTAAGTTTACATCACAATGTCTATTTTACCAGATTAAACTGTTACGAATGTAAATCTCAAATTAATGGGTGGCTTTGGAGTGAAGATTACCGGTAATAGATATTAGAGTATTGAGCTGCAGCTGCATTGGTACTTTTTCAGTGCATCCTTCATTTTCAATTTTCAACCTGTTGCAAATATATATATATTTTTTACGTTTGTGCAAAAGTGACCATACCCAGACAGGTCCATTTGCTGTAGCCTCATCAGGTACATGTCTGATAAGGACTTGCTAGCCAGCTCACTGGGCTTCGAGTCACTTTCTTTCATGTCAGTTGTAAAGGTCCTTGGGGGAAGCTGTGGTGGATGTTTGGCAACTTCTGCAACACAAAAATATACATAAATTGTAAGGCTGATATTTTCAACTACAATATTTTGTATGTACTCCTATACAAACAACTACTGTATACAAGATGTTTTTGACCTTGGTCCTCGTCTACCTCCTCCTCCCTCTGGACAGGGAACTGCAGATGTGTGATCAGGCCCATGTTGGGGTTGTAATAAGCCTCCACCAGCTCTGGTAGCATAGTGAAGAACCTAATAGGAACTCCGTCTGATGCCTACAGATCAAAACAGAAACATAATTTAATTAAATGTTCTTAGGCACAGACAAAAATTAAGGCCTAGCATTGTTTGGAGGAATGCATGCTGCCTTCAATGCCAGAGTTAAAAAAGTTCCCTTATCAGTCAGTGCACTCAGTGCAACACATTTGACTATGGGAATTGCGCCGCCGCTCGGTTCACCTGAAGTAATACATTCACGCCTTCACGGCAGGTGGGCGTCAGCGTCACCATGGAGGCCCCGCCCTCTTGGTATAAAACCGGATGACGCCCAGCCTACTTTCTCTTTTGCCCTTCACCTCGCTTACAGCTGAACTTCGTGGGACTCTCTGTATCTACATCGCTCGACCGGAGGTGAGTTCGCTCCCTACACTGAGCGTACAGAGAAATTTCCTGTGTACTGCTGGGCTAGTGAAAGCTAGCCCAGTGCCTTTTATTTAACCTCAAGGTTTTTTCTTCTCTCTTCGCAGCTGCTTCGCTCGACGGCGCTAACTGCGTCACATCGCTACCTAGCTAACGGAGTTAGCAGGCTAGCCAGCGAAAGCGACTCGACGAAGAGGACGTCTCCGGACCACGTTAGCACAGCTAACGAACTTGACTCTTCTCAGCCATGGCTCCAGAGAAGGGAAAGCGAAAACCCAAAAATTCTAAGAAGACCAGCAGGCCAGCGAGCCCCAGCTCCCGAGCCTGTCCCAACGGTTGCGGCTACTCCCTTTTGGCGACGTACACCCACGAGGCCTGTCCCGTCTGCGTGGGGATGTTGCACGCTAAGACAGCGCTGGAATCCCCCGAGTCCTTCCCTCACTGCAGCCAGATGCTTGAGGCTGTGAGGAAGCGTCGAGTGGACATCGTGGTCAAGGCCTTGGGTGGCACCACGGCGGCAGCACGTGACCCAGACCTCACAGAGGCACTCACTCCCACACCGGAGCTCAAGGCCGTGGACCTGGAGGACAGCGGCCACGCCGACTGGTGGGACAGTATGGACATGGCGGTCCCCGTCGGGGACTCCACCGCCGAGTATGACACGAGGAACCTGTTACGAGCAGACGAGCTCTCGCTAACAGCCTCAGGTGAGATTTCAGACAACAAAGCTGAGAACGAGGACGAAGGGTAAGAAGAAGACTTCTCCCAAAACCCAACGACAACTCAGCCAGAGACAGATGTCTCAATCCCCGCTTTGTTCAACTTATGTTGCAGGGCGGCGGACATGCAACGGATCAGCTGGCCAGAACCCCTACCTCGCCAACAGGTAACGAGGTTGGCGGGGAATTATTTCTTTGCAAAACAGCAGTCGACCACGAGGCACAGGATGCCGATTTTTCCGGATTTCCTGACGAAGCTCACTCGCACCTGGGCTGAACCCAGGGCTCCCATGCTTCTACTGCTCTCCCAGTTTCTTGAAGTCGCCGGAATGGAGGCAGCAGGAATCACCAATGTCCTACAGATGGAGGACACGCTGGCGGCTTACTTGGCCCCCAGGACGTCGGGCGCAAAGCCGACTCTGCCCAGCAAGGCCTGCCGCGCCTCGGCCTCCCACCTCGAAAAGTGTTACCGAGCTCAGGGCCTCGCGGTCCGCGCCATGAATGCCTCGGCCACGATGCAAGCCTACTTGGCAGAGAAGCTGCAGGAGCTCCAGGTAACGACGAACAAACAGGCTGTGACAGAGATCCTGGAAGAAGCCTGCAAGGCGACTGACTTCGTCCTGCGAATGATGGGGACCGTGGCCATTGCTCAAGGGAGATGTATGGCTGAAGTGGACATCGCCCAGTGCCACCTGTGGCTGACTTTGACGGACCTGCAAGAGGGCCAGCGGTTCCCGTTCCTCCATCACACGATCGAGCCGACGGGACTCTTCAGGGGGCTCTGTAGCGTATCCGGAGCAGGTTGGAGCAAAGACGAAAACAGGCCGAAGCCCTGCGCGAGGGGATGCCCAGAAAGGCCTTCGCACTCCCCAGAGACACCAGTGGGAGCAAGGCCGTGTAGCCTCGATACCGCTCAGCCACACGTGTCCCTCGCAAAAAAGACCAGCTTATGAAGGGGAGCAGTGGCAGAGACCCGTAGCAGGACCGTCTCAGGCTGGCCAGTCCTGGACCAGGAACAGGTTCGTTCCTCGCCAAGCAGTTCCTCCGAGAACTTCCTCAACGAACCGGGACAGAAGGCAGAAGTTGGCCTGTTGAAGCGAAACCACTTCACAGTTTTACAGGTTCGTCCGTCCATGTGGTAAGGGAACCAAGACTTTTAAGCCCAGACTTTATGTGTAAAAAGCAACAAAAAGCTGGTGACATTCATGTGTACACAAAACAAACTGTGAATGCTGTGTGTCTAAGAAAGACGCTTTGTTCTTTAAAACACGAAAATAAAGTACCAAAAGCACAAACTGCCCTGGTTCTTGACTCAAAAAAAAAACACACAAAAAACCACTGCACCATTTTTATGAAAACAGTCACAATAAAGGGAGAGAGCAATCATCGCTCCTTCCTCGTGAGACACAAGGTGTCAGGTCAGAACACTATGAGCCTCAGCGGGGCGTCTAGGGTCTGTCTGGAGCAGGCAGACTTCACGGCGACCGCTGGTGGACAGGTTAGCTCATCCGGGGCCAAGCGGGGGGTGCAACTGCTCCCCCTCCCGCACCCACGATACACAGACAACCCCGAATACACATGCCCCAAAGGCTTAGCGCGCACGCTCAGGCCTGGGGGGCGTGTCATCCAAACATGTGGGTAATGTCAACAGTCTGTCATGGCCTCTGGCTGCAGTTCCACAAGAGGCCACCCTCGTTCACGGGGGTGCTGTTGTCGAATATAAACCCAGGCCGTGCACACGTCTTAAGAGGAGATATCAACAATGCTGCAGAAAGGAGTGATAAATATTGTTCCAACACACAATATACAAACAGGTCACTACAGCAAGTATTTCCTCGTGCCCAAACGGGACCAGAGCTTGAGACCTATTCTGGATCTCAGAGCACTGAACAGAAGAATAAAAACTTACAAATTCAAAATGCTCACACTGAGACAGGTGATCCAGTCTGTGAGACCGGGAGATTACACCTGCACAGTGGATTTGAAAGATGCTTTTTTCCACGTGAGCATTTGGAAGAAACACAGAAAATATCTCCGCTTTGCATTCAAAAGGAAAGCTTACGAATTCCTGGCTTTACCTTTCGGACTAAAAACTGCACCACGAACATTTACAAAATGTCTGGACGTAGCCTTGAGGTCAGGGGTCAAGGGGTCAGAATTATGAATTATCTGGACGATCTGTTGATTTTCGCCGAGAACAGAGCGCAAGCCCAGTTGCACACAGATGGTGATGGCTCACCTGGAGTTTCTGGGCTTTGTCATAAACACGCAGAAAAGCAATTTGACGCCATCTCAAATTACCGTATTTCTGGGTGTACAGATCAACACCATTCTGTACAGAGCATGGCTTTCAGAAGCACGGATTTCATCCATCCGCCTCTGCCTGGCACGCTTTCAGCTGGACCAGAGAGGGTCTCTCGAACTGTGCCAGCGTCTCCTGGGTCTTCTGGCAGCAGCCATTGCCTGCGTGCCTCAGGCATTATCAAAAATGCGTGCTCTGCAGATATGGCTAAACAAACAAACCGTGTTTCCATCCATTTTCATTTCGAATTTTGAGCTAATTTTTGAAATCTCGCAAATATGTAAATACAAATTAATGCGAAGCAGAAGTGTTTCCATCTACTGGCTTGTAGCGCATCTACCAAGCCACGCACAGCGTCATTACGTCAGACGTCAGCGTCATTACGTCAGACGTCAGCACTGCGCATGTCTACAGTAAACAGGAAGTAGCGGTTGAAAACAGAACCCGGCCACACATCTCGTCAAAATGGAGAGAATATTTCAGGTACGTGTTGCTATCGGGCAAGTTGTATTTATTCTGTCATGCCAACTAGTTTTAGCGATGTTACATGTTGTCCGGAGCGGAAACAGCTGAACGTCACGTGACGTGAATGTTCGCTACGGCAGAACTGAGTCGGAAAATCTGTTTCCATCTGTCGTTTTGCGCATCTGCTCATTTTCGAAGATCCCAAAAACCACCTCAAGCGAGCGTATAAACTTTTTGGCGAATTTGAGGAAGTAAATTCGGATTTTGCCGTTTCCATTAAGCTTTTCTGCTGCGATACTTCAAAATGCGCAGCTAGAAACCTTGATGGAAACACGGCTACAGATGCATCCTTCCTCCCTCAGGCGGGAGCAGGGAAGATACTGATCAGCCCAGAGTGCATGACAGCCCTGAAACCCTAGAGGGCTCCTTCAGTGTTCACAACAGGCGTCCCGCTGGGACGAGTACTGTCTCATGTGGTGATCACCACAGACACTTCAAAGAGAGGTTGGGGAGCATTTTGCAGAAACCAGAACGCCCAAGGGCTCTGGAAACAGCAGGAGGCAAGGCTCCATATCAACTTCCTGGAATAAAAAGCTGTTTTTCTGTCCATGAAGCACTTTTACAAGAAGGGGCTGATTACAAAACAACACGTGTTGATAAAATCAGACAACCGGACGACGTGTCTTTTATCAACAGAGAAGGGGGGACAAGGTCCCGACCCCTCCTCAGCCTGACACACAAGCTGCTCACGTGGTGCAGCCCCCGAATATTGTCACTGAGAGCGACACACATCCCGGGCGAGCTAAACCACGGGGCAGACGCCCTCTCCAGAGGGCCACTGCTAGCCTCAGAGTGGAGGCTGAACCATCGTATCGTGGACCAGATCTGGGCACGATACGGGCGGGCATCCGTCGATCTGTTCGCCTGCAAAATCAGCACGCACTACGTCCTGTACTTCTCATTAAAGGAGACAGACGCTCCGCTGGGAACAGACGCTCTGGCCCACAGCTGGCCAGCAAGGGTGCTGTATTACGCGTTCCCCCATCCCTCTGATTCAGGCGACACTGGAACGTGTATGCATGGGAGCTCTTTCCCTGATTCTCATAGCTCCCAGATGGCCACAGAAACCGTGGTTCCCAGAAATGATCTCACTGTTGTCAGGGACACCATGGCAGTTGCCCCCCCCCCCACAGGGACGTGCTGACTCAGGCCCATGGGCAGCTCTTTCACCCACATCCAGAACTGTGGCAGCTCTCAGCCTGGCCGTTGAGAGGATACCAGGCTGATGGCCTCCGGCCTCCCCGGTAACGTCATAAATACGATACAGGGAGCGAGAGCCCAGTCAACCCAGACTCTCTACACTCGCAAATGGCGTGTTTTTGAGGCCTGGTGTCTAGAAAGGAATATTATCTCATATTCCTGTGACCTGGTCCAGCTCCTCACTTTTCTACAAGACCTGCTGGAAAAAGGTTGCTCCTTCTCCACCATTAAAGTCTTTTTGTCAGCCATCTCGGCGTGCCACGAAGGCTGGGGAGGTAAAACTCCCGGCGCACATCCTCTCATGATACGTTTCATGAAGGACGTACTGAGAAAAGGGCCCTCCAGCAGAACCCTGGCCCCAGATTGGGACCTACAGTTAGTCCTGGATGCTTTATGTGGGCCTCCATTTGAGCCACTCAGTAGCATTAAGATAGATTTGTTATCTTACAAGACTGCTTTGCTCTTAGCTCTTTGCTCAGCTAAACGTGTGGGTGACCTCCACGCTTTATCTGTGCACCCAATGTGTACCAGGTTTGCCTTTGACGGGTCAAAGGTCACCCTGCGTCCAAACCCCGCCTACGTGCCAAAGGTTCCAACTCTAAATCCCAGAAGTCTGGACTTTGAGCTCTCAACGTTTCCTCCCCACCCTGTCCTCACTGAGGAGCAGAGGAGGTTGAATGCACTCTGCCCTGTCAGGGCCCTGAGTGTTTACATCAACAGAACTGTTAATTGGAGGAAAACAAACCAACTGTTTGTGTGTTTTGCCAATCCTGCTGCTGGCAGAGCCCTTTCAAAACAACGCCTCTCACACTGGGTGACTGAGGCCATAAAAAGGGCGTACAGCAGCAAAGGTCAACAGGTGCCCTCTGGGGTACACGCCCATTCCACTCGAGGCCTAGCTGCCTCATGGGCTCTGTTTAAGGGTGTACCAGTGGCAGACATCTGTGCTGCTGCCAACTGGAGTTCCACAAACACGTTTGCAAAACATTACAGTTTGGACGTCACTGCCTGTGATGTCACTCAAGCTGTCCTCTCTAACACACAGTAGAGAACAGCCAAAACACCTAATGTATAAAGGCAGAAGTTCTCACAAGCATGCATTTTTCCAGAGCATTTTCAAGGGCGTGAATGAATTATGTTCCCATAGTCAAATGTGTTGCACTGAGTGCACTGACTGATAAGGGAACTGAAAGTTATGCACCATAACTCATGTTACCTGAAGGAAGGGAACGAGGTGCAACACATGTTTGCCCTTTCAATGCCCAAGCTCGGTGAAGTGCACTTGGAGAAAGTAGGCTGGGCATCATCTGGTTTTATACCAAGAGGGCTGTGGTGACGCTGACGCCCACCTGCCGTAAAGGCATGAATGTATTACTTCAGTTGAACCGCGCGGCAGCGCAATTCCCATAGTCAAATGTGTTGCACCTCGTTCCCTTCCTTCAGGGAACATGAGTTATGGTGCATAACTTTCAGATTTTCTAATTATGAGAAATAATAGAGTTACAGCAATTTTGGTTAAACCTTAAAAATAATTGTATGCATAACCTGAAACCGTATTAGGAGGTGTTGCTGATTCTCAACTACCACAACATCATTCATACCCATCTGCTCACTATAGACTCATTTTCGGGCTGATGTTTAATATACTGTATTATTTTACATTTAATGTTTAGCGTACATCTTAAATATTTTTAGCGTATCGTTTATAATTTGTTTTGCGTCTATCTTAGTGTATATCATAGATCCTTAAATAATGTTTATTTTTATACTTTATATTTTTGGATGTAACTGGGACCCTGTGTACAGTACATAGTTTCGTTCCACCTCATGTACTACATGTGATGCAAATGACAATAAAGAACCTTGAATGTTAAACATCAATGTTCAGGGCAGTTTTTGTAAAACTGACTGAGTTATATTTCTTTTTTGTGTTAGTAAACTGACCTGATACCCCATTTTAACAGGTGCAAGCAAGTGCTGTAAAGTGAGGAGAAAGTATCATCCTTATTTCTCCCTCACTCATATCTACTACATGTATGGTGCCCCGCGTGAGGCAAAGTAAATGTTAGTGAGGGGAAAATAAGGGTGACACTTTCTCCCACTTTACTACATTAGTTTGCACTAATTAAAATAGGATTTTAGGTCAGTTTACTAACAAATAACAGATTAACTAATTTATTTAACCTTTAATAATCAGAACTCAGTCACTGAAGTACTTTGTGTAATTTGTTAATTACAATGAACTCTATCCTAACAAATGTATATTCACCCAAATGAGGAGGAAACCAAATTAGTCTTTGAAGTTTTATTACAAAAAATAATTAATTAAAAAATATGATGTAAACAACAATAACATAAATATCAAACACAAATAATAAAGAATAAGAGTTTGGATAGTAAATAGTTTGAACAAGTACAAAGTAGTTAAGTAATTACATAGACTTGACAAGGTTAACAATTTAAGATGATAAACGAGGATTAATTAAGGATTAATTTGTGTCTATTTTTTCTTCTTTCGGCTGCTTATTTCATCAGAGGTTGTTGCAGTAAACTAAGTTACACAAAGACTTGGCAATTATTTTTACACTGGATGTCATTCCTGACACAACCACAGACCCCCGAGCTACCACAGCCCTCTGTGTGGAGCAGAGAGATGCCATCTAGAACACCCAGAGGAGCAGACGGTGGGGGTTAAGGGCCTTGCTCAAGAGCCCAGGGTGGGATAAATGAGGCAGATGTGGGTGCTTCACCTATCCCACCCACATTTTTGATGTTGTTGGTACCAGGGGTTGAACTATCTTCTGAGCACAGGCCTACCTTCTCTAACTTCTGCACCACTCCCATTAATTCTCTTCTATGTAAAACAAAAATAATTACAGGTGGTCCCCGACTTACGAGCGTCTGGACTTACGAGCGTCCGACTTTACGAGCGTTCTCCTGAACCTAAGTAACAACTTACGAGACCTGGTTCCGGGTTTACGAGCGACCTCAATCGGTAGCCATAGCACGGAGTTACGCGATGAAGTTCCGGGTTTACGAGAGAATGACGTTAGAAACCACAGTTCCGAAGTACGAGATAAAAATTCCGGATTTACGAGATAACTCCGTTGGAATCCATTGCACGGATTTACGAGATTTACGAGGTGGGTGCGCTGTTTGTCATGACGGCTGAATGTTTCGAAGGGGGAGAATGGGACTGGAGTGGTGGTAGGGAGGAGGGGTGGAGTGGGGGTAGTTTCGTGTGGGAGGATGGGCGATGGATGGTTTCGGGTTGGGGGATGGGCGATTTCACCATGCACCTGGTCTGGACTTGGACTGGACATGTACACTGCACATGGCGGGCACGCTGTGGGGGGGGGGTGGGGTGGGCGGGGGTACGTTTCGCGTGATAAATGGAAAACTACAGCGGCGGAAGGTTACATGCGCACTATTTACTGTACCCCCACCCCCAAAAAACAAAGGCGGAGTGATTTCACCAGGTACTACATAAGCGAACTGCGCGAAAGCAGCCGCGTGGGTTTACAGTTTGGCGATTACAGAGAACATTTACGTACATTTTGATTAGCATTGTTAGCATTGTTAGCTTTTGTTAGCATTCTGTTAGCATGTCTACCAAGAGAACTGGAGCTTCTTCTTCTGGTATGGCCGCACCCAAGAAGAGAAAGACCATCACGCTCGAGCAGAAGTTAGACATTATCAAACGGTCTGACAGGGGGAGTCAACATCCTTCATCTGCAAAGCGCTGAATATGGTGAGTACAGTACGTACGAGCACGAAATGGCGGACCATGAGCGCATTTTGGCGAGTGTAGGAGCAGCTGCGCTGACGAAGTCCACCGTTATAAGCTTGCAGCGCACGGTAATAAGCGCTACGTCTGTTAGTTAATAAAAAGTTATTTTTATTTTAGTAGCGTGAGCGCTCTGAATCCTGCTGCATCTTCCTACAGCATCCTCCCATCAGGACCTCACACCTAACCTGAACTGACATCTTACCTCGGCCTTTCTGGACTCACATGCTCACATTGATGGTTGCACTGCTGCATAAGCAGTCCCATCTGATCCAGGTTTGACCAGCAAGTTTTGACAACCAAAAAGACTACCTTCACTTCAATCAAAGTAAGGGAACTTTTCTTTTTTATGCTGTTGCTGTGCTGGCTGGTTCTACATTTCTAAAGTTCATGGAGTGGACACTACATACTAGCACTGTTGTTTTTTAAACATGATGCTTGCAACATCTTTTCTGGATGATGTCACTTGTTTCTGGTGTTTGTTTGCAACATGATTCAGATGGATGTCATGTGTTCATGATGGGTGTGACTTGATTCTGATGGATTTGACTTGTTCCTGATGGGTGTGACTGGGTTCTGATGGATTTGACTTGTTCCTGATGGGTGTGACTTGGTTCTGATGGATTTGACTTGTTCATGATGGGTGTGACTTGTTTCTGATGCATTTCACTGATTTCTAATGGATGTGAGACATGGTGTCACATGATGTCATATGGGTGTGACTTGGTTATTCAATCAAAGTAAGGGAATGTTGTTTACTACATACAGTACTGTATGCAGTTTCTGTGAGGAAAAATAACCTTTTAAAAGTACAGTACTGTAGCTGCACTTGGCACTAAGGCACTTTGTTTTTATAGTTTTTTTAATTACTGTATAGAAAGTGCTGTGTAGAAAAGCACTGTTGTACAGAAAAACATTACAGGTATGGTTTTATAGATGAATGTGTGGTGTAATGTGCTAGCTAACTGCTTGTAAGTAAAGTTCTGTGCATGTTTAAGGATCAGTATGTATGCTTGTTCAGTTTCATCTCGCTAAACGGGTGTGCGCCGCAGCGTTAGCGTCTTTTTCCGATTTACGAGCGCTGTTCCGGTTTTAGGAGATAGCACGTGCGCGCTGTCGGACTTGCGAGTTTTTCATGTTACGAGATACTCTGAGGTACGGAACTCGCTCATAAGTCGGGGACTACCTGTATTGGGACAGAGTCTTAAATTGGGTTGACCAATTTACCATTGTCCAGTGGATAATGAGATATTTTGGTAACAGGTACACAAACGTACACAAAGAGACTGGCAAAAAAAAACAAAAAAACATGGCTTTTAGCAGTTGGCTGTCATGATTCATGCCTTTGAGGGGTCTTTTAGTATTTATGTGTTCATGTTTGTTCCATCCATGTCTTCCAGAGCATTTCCCCCTATTGAGTATTTTACTGCTACATCAGCTTTAGTTTTCTTTTTCTTTTTTTGATACTTTTTTTCTTTCTAATTTGAACTCCTGAGCTTTTTTGAGTTTCTGTCTGCACCTGGGTTCTATGCTTGAAAGTCTGTGAATGTGCTGGAATTTTCTGTTTCTGCATAAATATGACCTAAAACATCATCAGATTTTCACACAAGTCCTAAAAGTAGATGAAGAGAACCCAGTTAAATAAATGAGATAAAATATTATACTTGGTCATTTATTTATTGAGGACAATTATCCAGTATTACATGTTTGTGGTGGTAAAAGTATGTGAACCTTTGCTTTCAGTTTTTGGTGTGACCCTTGCTTAGAAGTTACCCTGGGCTCCTTTGTGACCTCACTGACTATTACACACCTTGTTCTTGAAGTGATCTTTGTTGGTCCACCTCTCCTGGAGAGGTAACATGCTCTTTGATGTTCCTCCATTTGTCCACAATCTGTCTGACTGTAGATTGATGGAGTCCAAACTCTTTACAGATGTTTTGTAACATTTTCCAGTCTGATGAGCATCAACAACTGTTTTTCTGAGCTCCTCAGAAATCTTCTTTGTTCCTCCATGATCCACTTCTACCAACATGTTGTGAAGATCAGACTTTGATAGATCCATGTTCTTTAAATCAAACAGGGTGTCCACTCACACCTGATCATCATCCACTGATTGAAAACACCTGACTCTAATTTCACCTGCAAATTAACTGATAATCCTAGAGGTTCACATACTTTTACCATCACAAATATGTAATACTGGATCATTGTCCTCAATAAATAAATGAACAAGTATAATATTTTATCTAATTTGTTTAACTGGGTTCTCTTTATCTACTACTAGGACTTGTGTAAAAATCTGATGATGTTTTAGGTCAAATTCATGCAGAAATATGGAAAATTATGAAGAGCTCACAAACTTTTAAGCACCACTGTATACTCAACAGTTATGATAGAATGCACGGACCAACCCATGGACCCGGTGACAACTCTTTCCTTGTGAGACACTCCAATAGAGATTTTCAGCGCCTTCACTGTTTGGGCTTTTCTAAACACAGTGGCTACCTGCTGGGAATTGTGGGA
>JBBPBX010002781.1:0-16858 GCA_038048925.1 Garcialebias charrua | reverse complement strand
TATGTTAGACTGGTACAGGACATGTATGAGGACAGCAGGACAGTGGTGAGATGTGCTGTAGGAGTGACAGATAGCTTCAAGGTGGAGGTGGGAGTGCATCAAGGATCGGCTCTGAGCCCCTTCTTGTTTGCTCTGGTGATGGACCGACTAACAGATGAGGTCAGGCAGGAATCCCCATGGACTATGATGTTTGCAGATGACATTGTGATATGTGGTGAGAACAGGGAACAGGTGGAAGAGAACTTGGAGAGGTGGAGGTATGCACTTGAAAGAAGAGGAATGAAAGTCAGCCGTAGTAAGACAGAGTACATGTGTGTGAATGAGAGGGAGGCTGGTGGAACAGTGAGGCTACAAGGAGCAGAGGTCACAAAGGTGCAGGACTTCAAGTACTTGGGGTCCACTGTCCAGGAAAATGGGGAATGTGGTAAAGAGGTGAAAAAGAGAGTCCAGGCAGGATGGAGTGGATGGAGAAAAGTTTCAGGAGTGATTTGTGACAAAAAGGTGTCAGCAAAGGTCAAAGGAAAAGTTTACAAGACAGTGGTGAGACCAGCTATGTTGTATGGTCTGGAGACAGTGGCATTGACAAAAAGACAGGAGAAAGAACTGGAAGTGGCAGAAATGAAGATGCTGAGGTTCTCCTTAGGAGTGACAAGGATGGATAAGATCAGGAATGAGATCATCAGAGGTACAGCACATGTTGAACAACTGGGAGATAAAGTTAGGGAGGCCAGACTGAGATGGTTTGGACATGTCCAGAGGAGGGACAGTGGGTATATTGGTAGAAGGATGTTAGAAATGCAGCTGCCAGGAAAAAGACAAAGAGGGAGACCAAAGAGGAGATATATGGATGCAGTTAGAGAGGACATGAAGGTAGTTGGAGTGAGGACAGAGGATGCAGAGGACAGAGTGAGGTGGAGGAGGATGACTCGCTGTGGCGACCCCTGAAAAGGGAAAAGCCGAAAGAAGAAGAAGAAGAGAGCTGTGCGTGTGATGAAGGCTGACACCATGCAGGTCTCATCTTCCGTCCATCACAGCTCCCCTCCAATCAGCTGCAGGCTCCTGCTGAGCATCATTCTCCTCCTCTCTCCTCCTTGGGTACCACACTGACGCGTCTCCATCCTCCATCCTCGATCCTCTGACTCCATCCTCATTCTGATCCGTGATGGCGCACACGCGATGCTTCACCAACCGCTTCTCCAACTACAGAGGCGCGCTGCTCCCGGGTCAGAGCGCCGCGGCCATCCTGCCTGCCGTCGTGGCCAAGATTGAGAAGATCCTCAAGAAGGTTCCGGTCGACGTCAGCGACTGGGACGGAGGTCTGTATGACGGGCCGGCCGGCGTGGCATACATGCTGTATCACGTGAGCGAGTGCGCGCTGTTCTTGGAGCAGCGGGACGTGTACCTGGAGACAGCCAGGCACATCATTGACGCGTCGGTGCGGCGCGCGGACGCGGAGCCGGACGAGAATGTGCGGGCCGCCTCCCTGCTCGGCGGGGCGGGCGTGTACGCGGTGGCCGCGCTCATCTACAGGTCCCTGGGCTCGGAGGATTACGTGAAGCCGCTGAGCAAGTTCCGGAGCCTGTGGGAGGTGTGCGCGCCCATCAACTTCCTGGAGTGCGGCTCGGACGAGCTGTTCGTGGGGCGCGCGGGATACCTGTGCGCAGCCCTGGTGCTCAAACAGAAGCTGGGCATGGAGGTGAGCTGGGTGACCATGAAAAATAAAAATACTACTCTGCTTTATTGCTCATTACTGCACAACAACACCCCACATGCCTTAAAGTGTTGTTTACATCCGTATTGTTTGTATGACGTAAGAGGGTGGGGCTTCTGTATGGAAGCCTATTTCCGCTAGCCTGGTTAAAACCAGACCCTTGTCCTTCACTTCGCCTAGTACGAAGCGAAGTGAAGGACAAGGGTCTGGTTTTAACCAGGCTACATTTCCGCCACTCTATTAAAAAAAATAGCAGAAATTATCTCAAAATAATGGGATAGTATCTCATTATAATGAGATAGTATTTCATGATAGTATCTCATTAATTTGAGATAATGAGATACTATCTCATTATTTTGAGATCATTTCTGCTATTTTTTTAACAGGGTGGTGGAAATGGGCTTTCATACGTACAAATAAAATGTGACCTCACTGTAATCAACCCAATGCCTTTCCCTCCAGTGGTACTAAAACAACCAATATTAATAATAATGCAAAACACCGAAAAAACTCCTAAAAATGTTTTTCAGTCAGAATTATTATTCATCAAAATGTTAGACGTTATAATTAAAAACAACTCAGCTGTGGGAGGCCATTTTTTGTTTGATTATTATCTAGAAGAAGAGTCCTGTTCAGAGATGCTGAGGCTGCACAATATTTGGAGAACATGAAAATACAATATCAACAGTTTCCATAAACATACATTTTCCTCCTCTCTTTCTGTTTTTCATCACCGTGTTCTGCACACTTTCAGCCTTTTAATATTTTGGGCTCCTTCTACAGCAGCTTTAGGCTTATATTTTATTGTAGTGCCTTAATCAATGCTTTGGACTGTTTATATTGTAACGAAATAATTTGTCAATATTTCTTGATGATAGATTTTTTTAAATGGTAATTTTAGCTCCAAAATGATTTGTCATAGACTGCAGCTTTACAGTTAAATATGTTTAGTTAGCAAAGTCAGAGCTGATAAAGAAAACTCAGTTTTATGAATATTACTGTTTGTTTGCAGCTCGTGCAACTGCAGATGTGGGAAAATGATGATGATGATAATTGAGACTAATACGAAAATGAAACTGATGATGAGTGGAGAGATTACTGTGTTTATACTGAGTGATTAGTTCTGTTTTGTCTTATTGTTCTATAAAAGATACATTAATTTGACCGGTGTCTATAGTTTCTGTGACAACAAGTGAAAAACCTTTGTGGGGTTTACAACTTTTGACTCAATGATATTTCCATCAAATGATCAAAATTGTTTCGTTGAGCAAGTGCAGGCGACCCACGTCTGTCTTTCATTCTGCAGATTCTGAACAAGGATCAAATCAAATCTATCTGCCAGGCCATCATCGAGTCGGGAAAACAGTACGCCAGGAGGAAAAGAAAACCCTTCCCTCTCATGTATGCTTATTATGGAACGGAGTATCTTGGTAAGAAAACCACAGAGTTCACGTTTTACAGGTGGACCACGTGTAATAACGACTGTTCACTCTCAGACCTTGAAGCTCCTCTGGCGTATTAACGTGTAAAGCTGTGTCTTTTTCTCGACTGCATCGGATGAAGAGAGGCATCAGGGCTGGAACTCGTCAGAAACTTTCAGACCAACACACAGTTCTTAGTAAGCACAGCCGGACTGATCACCTCTGCATGGATCCTGCTGCACGGCTCATGAAGGAGTGAAACCAAAGACTTCTATGAACCTGCTCGTCGTAGGATCTGCATGCGGCACAGTTTGCTTGCCCTGACAGACCTGCTCTCTGTTCATTGATTAGCATCAGTCAGTTTCAGATCTGAGGGAAATGGTCTCAGCTGCATGATTTCAGCTCTTTATGACTTTTGTTTTGTTCTGCTATGATTTACCTGTAAGTAGCTCCAGTGGCAGAACAGAAAACCAGCTGTCCATCGTTTTAACAGATTGTAGGTCAGAGTTTTATTTCGTTTTTATTCATTTATTTATTTCAAATTGAAAACACAAAAAATATGTTTACAAAACCATATTAAGAAGAAAAAAAATGAAAGGAAGCAGAAGAAGAAAAATCTTATAATATATGCCCCTTTTTAAACAAAATCAATTCAAACAATCAATTTTAAACAATAATTATCCATGAACCAATTTTGTAACTTATTACAATTCACAAATATATGGTACTTATAATTTTCTCCATTTATATATATTATTTCAAGAGTTCTCTCTTAATCATTCTCTTAAATATAAACACAGACTTAGCCTTTTTGACATTATTATCCAAACCATTCCACAGACCTATGCCCTGTATTAAAGTAGATCTACTCCTAAAACTTGTTCTATAATGTGGTTTAACAAAAATGTCAGTTATAAATGCTTTCCCTCTTTACAAAATGTTTTTGAATATTCGGAGGTAGTGTTTGATTCTGGGCTTTTATACATTAATAAAATAATATTATATTCCACCAAATCATAGAACTTCAATAGTTTCATTTTAGAAAACAATAGATGGATGACAGTAATGCACTCTTGTTATGATTCTTATAGCTCTTTTCTGTAAGATAATAATAGTGTTTGATGGGTGAGCAACCTTTTATGTGTGATGTCATCTTCTTCGAGGAGAAAACAACAAATTAGAGCAAGATCAGCAGAGAAACCAGTTTATGAGCCAAGAAAAGCAACAGCTTGAATATTTTAAAGTGGGGCTTCTGTGGAAAGGTTTTGAACAGTTATTATCTTACCTGTTCTAGACAGCTTTAAGAAGGACATCAGTTTTGAGAAATAGTTTAATTCTGACCTCAGTGATGAACTAACGGCTTGTTCGAGTTTGACAAAACTAAAGAGGTTTTCTGCCACCCAGAAGATTTCATATCCAACCTGTAGCAATAAGCTAAAAGAAGCCAAACAAACAACAAGAGCTTGTACGTTTCCTGGCATGCTGTTTCCCTGCATGCCTGGTTCGATGGGTGCATGTGACCCTCTGCTCTCCTGGCCCTCTCCATCCTGTCAGGTGCAGCTCATGGCCTGTCGTCGGTGCTGCAGATGCTGCTGAGCTACCAGGACGTGCTCAGCGAGGCCGAGAAGGACCTGGTGTGGCAGAGCGTGGATTTCGTCATGAGTCAGGAGCAGAACTGCAACTGGCCGGCAGAGCTGGGGGCCTTCATCGAGAGGGAGAACGAGCTGGTGCACTGGTGCCACGGAGCTCCAGGTATCACCACCTTTAACGACACACACGTCGTCTCTAAGCATGTCATTACATTAGCCTGTGCATTTCCTCGTGTAGGTGTGGCATATCTATTTGCCAAAGCCTACCTGATCAATAAGAAGCCTCAGTATTTGGACACGTGTACCCGCAGCGGAGAGCTCGTGTGGCAGAAAGGCCTGCTGAAGAAAGGACCTGGGATCTGTCACGGAGTTGCTGGCAGCGCGTACGTCTTCCTCCTCCTGTATCGGCTCACAGGCAACACAAAATACCTCTACCGAGCCCAGAGGTGAGGGAGCAATACTCCACATTACGGTAGATACATTGTTATGGATAACATTGGGCAACCTTGTAGATTTAATGATGACTGAAAAAAAATTTAACGTAACGTATGAAAACACAAGCAAAGTCAAGCCGTTATACAAGTATTTATATCACTGTGATTTTATTTCTAATTTGACTAAGCTACAAATAAGTTGCTGTCAGAACGTTTCACTGTTTGCTTTGTGCTTTAGAGAGAAAATTGAGCCGTAATTTAGGTACTGTTTTATATGTAACTTGCAGGTAGTCCCCGACTTACGAGCGAGTTCCGTCCCTAGGGGGCGCTCGTAAGTCAAAAATTCGTAAGTAGGATCACATAGTAAAAAAAAAAAATATTTTTTTTATTTTTTTTATTTTTATTTTTTATAAATGAATACATGTACAGTACTGGACAGTCACCAAGCACTTAGCCTATCCTAACACAGTTTTTAAAGATGAAGGAATAAGTTGAATTGTCTCCCTTTCACATAAAGGGAGCAAGCTCCCTATGGAGCCTGCAGGGAGGAGGGAGACAATTCAACTGACTCCTTCATCTTTAAAAACTGTGTTAGGATAGGCTAAGTGCTTGGTGACTGTACAGTACTGTACATTTATCTATTTATTAAAAATATACAGTATATACAGTATTTTTATTTTTTATTGTTTTTTATTTATAAATAGATAAATGTACAGTACTGTACAGTCACCAAGCACTTAGCCTATCCTAACACAGTTTTTAAAGATGAAGGAGTCAGTTGAATTGTCTCCCTCCTCCCTGCAGGCTCCATAGGGAGCTTGCTCCCTTTATGTGAAAGGGAGACAATTCAACTTATTCCTTCATCTTTAAAAACTGTGTTAGGATAGGCTAAGTGCTTGGTGACTGTCCAGTACTGTACATGTATTCATTTATAAAAAAAATAAAAATAAAATAAATAAATAAATTTATTTTTTTTTTTTTATTTTTTATGAGATGCATGCTCGTAAGTCCGGGACCTCGTAAGTATGAGCACTCGTAAGTCAGGGACTACCTGTATACTAACAGTGTGAATGTTTATGACGCATTGTGATACGTTTTTCTTCCGTACGTTTTTCGGCATCTTTCTCGTTCCACAATTTTTATTTTTATTTATTTATTTGCCATTTCAACAAGTCATGTATCAAAACATTCAGCTCTTTCAGAACAATTATGCTGTGACTTTTGGAATTGGTGCAACTTTAGTTTTTCGAAATATTTAGCTTTTCTGCCATTTTATTCTAATAGAAAATGCATTGAGTTATATTTTACATCCAGATGCTTACATCCTTCGTCTTTAAATCTTTTACTGCTCCTTTCACATTTTGTTCTGCTTCAGCTTCTTTTGGATTTTTTGTGCAAATTCAACTTTTTTCCAGCTACTTTCAGCTGTTTTGTGCTCCCTTTAGGTTATTTCTGCCACAACATTTGTGTGCTTATTCTAACTTCCTGCTGCTAATTTAAGCTTGTTATTATGCTCCTTTATGAAAGTTTCAGCTTTTTTCTTCTATTTCAGCTACTATTTAGCAGTTTTGTGCTAATTTTAACATTTTCAGCTAATTCCACATTTTTCACACTCATTTAAACGTTTTTCAACGCAATTCAGTAAAAAAATGTGCACTCCCTATTCCCTTCTGATAATTTAAGATTCTTTCTGCATTTTTTTTAGCAACTTTTAAGCTGTTTTTGGCTTAATTCGCTTTTCCCCCCCAGATCATTTCCACTGTTTGTGCTCAGTTCTACTTCTTTAAGACTAATTGGGCAAATGTAATTTCTGCTTCCTTCTGCTAAGTTAAGCTTGTTCTAACTTTCAGCTACCTTTTTTAATTTTTTTGCTAATTTCAACTGTTTTCAGATAGATTCAAGTTTTTAATGGTAAATTTTCAGCTTAATCAACTTATTTCTGCTAATTTCAGCTTGTTATGCTCGTTTCAGCTTTATTCTTCTAGTTTCAGCTTTTCCTGCTCTTTCAACTATTTAGCTCTTTTTGATGCTAATTTTAGCTTTATCAGCTAACTCCACATTTTTAGCTCATTTCAGCTCTTTCTATTTCACTCTGGTAGTTTAAGCTTCTTTCTGCCTTTTCAGCTACTTTTCAGCTTTTTTTTTATTTCAGCATTTTTTAGATAAGCTCCTAAATTTTGTACAAATTTCTGCTTATTTAAACCTAATTCAGTTGTGTCTTCTTTCTTCTGCTAATTTAGGCTTCTTCTATTTCAGCTACATTTCAGCACATTTTGAAGCTACTTTCAGCCTTTTTTTCAATGAGTTGTTCTTCAATAAGCATTCACACTGACAAGAAATACCATTTCTCTAGCTTACTTGATTTTATATCACCCATCACTGAAAGGCAAACGTGTGTGTTGTCAGTTATTAAAATAAGTAATGATCCACTGGATGTGTTTTACTGGACCTTGCAAAAAGCAATCATTAGATGCACGCCTACAACTGATTAACCTTTGGCACCAACCCATTTCAAGCTGGCTGTCACAGCTTTAACACTAATATTAGTCTAAAACAGGTCATAAAGGTGGCAGGCATGACGTAATCCATAGACTCTTAATTTCACCAGAATATTCATCTGTTGTTATTTCTATTACAAATGTCTCTGAACAGACAGATAAATCTTTCAGCTCTAAAGAGAAAGTTGCTTCTATGTCTGCATAAAATATAAAAAGACATTTAAAGTTGTAAAACGTCCTGACTCTGGAGATTTATGTGTCGCCGCCATTTAAAAAATGTGTAATTTACTTTAGTTCCACATCCATGACCTCTCTGTTCTTCCATGCCTTCAGGTTTGCAGAGTTCATCTTCACTGAGGAGTTTAAGATGGGTTCGCTCTCCGTCACCAGCATCTGCAGCCTGTTCGAAGGCCTGTCGGGGACAGTCTGCTTCCTCGTGGACCTCCTGCAGCCGGACCAGTCGGAGTTCCCTCTGTTCAGCGTCTTTGTGTGAATGTGGCCTCACCGACCTGAGCCGACATCTAACCCCAGAACAAATTGCTGTGATGGTTACAGCAGACATGAGAAAATAATTTACATTTAAGGTCAAAGTAGAACAAAGGTCATGTTGTGTGTGAATGTGCAGCTTCAGAGCTTTTTCAGATTAACTGCACTCACCGTATGTTCATTCCAGTTTAGAGTTGGCAAACAGCGTTTAGTTATCGAAGCAGAGATCTGAGCTGTTCACTAATAATTCTACTTTAACTTTATACATTTCCTGCAATTGCTACAGAATAATGGACTTTATAGTAGTTTGATATTTTAATGGCGAATATATATATAAATATATATATATAAATATATATATATATAAATATATATATATATATATATATATATATATATATATATATATATATATATATATATATATATATATATATATATATATATATATATATATATATATATATATATATATATATATATATATATATATATATATATATATATATATATATATATATATATATATATATATATATATATATATATATATATATATATATAATATATATTACATGCATACATGTATACATACCCCAGTTCTGGCAAAGTTGGGACATTTTTTAAATACAAATGAAATCAGAAAGCAGTGATTTACAAATCAAATAAAAATCCAAATTTTATTCACAATAAAAAATAATAAAACAAACTAAATATTGAATTTAAAAGTATTTTAAAAGCATTCCCGAGCCCATGCAATGGTGTCTGTAACAGAATCAGTGCTGGACAAAACTATCCTCTGTTCATCTGAATCAGTAAAAGAAGCCACTCGACAACAGGAGAATATTTTTGAACTGAGTTTTACTTGTAAGGACAGACAACAGGCTACACAGATGTTTCATCTGAATCAGTAAAAGAAGCCACTCGACAACAGGAGAATATTTTTGAACTGAGTTTTACTTGTAAGGACAGACAACAGGCTACACAGATGTTTCATTGAAGTCCAGACGTGAGGATCTGCACCGGACAGTGTGCGAGAATAGTTTATATGTTTACCAGCTCCCACAGACTTGATGACCTCGGCCTCCCAGCTGTACATGCAGGATCAAGTCAGCCCCTCTCTGAGAGAGGAAAGAGCTCTCTGAACTCACACACACATGGTTCAACATTCATTCAACCTTTATTTAGTCAGGTAAATCTCATTAATTTAACGTTAGTGATAAACATCCTGGACTTTGATCAAAACTCTCTTGACAACCTGAGATATTCACAATTTTCCACCAAGGAGCATCCATAGTTTCTACACCAGCTTCTCCATGCAGGGTCACAGGGCAGCTTTTGCAAGAGGTCCCAAATCCTTATTCATACCTCTTAATTTTTACAGCCTTTTTGTTGCTCCTGACTCCACTTTCTTAAGGTTTTTTGCTGCTATATTGCTTCAAAATTATACATATTGATTATATATATTGAGGAGCATCAAATGTAGAACCACTAGACTGAGGAACAGCTTCTACCCTGAGGCTGTCAGACTCATGAATAAATAAATAATAAGAATAAACACTGCAAAATGTCACATCATGTTGATACTGATCTGTTTCTTGTTGCTGCGTTCATCTGTGACCATCTGCTCATAATGACTCATGTTCGTGCTGCTGTTTATAATGATGTTTTTCTACTACATTAAGGCTTAGTGTATTACTAGCTGATGTCTCTCTTAGCTAATCCTAGATGTTATTACTGTTTTACTGATGTCTCTCTTAGTTAATCCTAGATGTTATTACTGTTTTTCTCTTGCATTTGTTGTTGGATGTAACTGGGACCCTGTGTACATAATCTCGTTTTCATCACATGTACTACATACGGTGCAAATGACAATAAAGACTCTCTGACTCTGACTTCTTGCGCTAACTTTGCTTGTGCTGTCTTTTTGTGCAAACTTTGCTTGTGTTATCTTCTTGTGCTAACTTTGCTTGTGCTATCTTCTTGTGCTAAATTTGCTTGTGCTTTCTTCTTGTGCTAAATTTGCTTGTGCTATCTTCTTGTGCTAACTTTGCTTGTGCTATCTTTTTGTGCTAAATTTGTGCTATCTTCTTGTGCTAAATTTGTGCTATCTTCTTGTGCTAACTTTGCTTGTGCTATCTTCTTGTGCTAACTTTGCTTGAGCTATCTTCTTGTGCTAACTTTGCTTGTGCTATATTTTGTGCTAACTTTGGTTGTGTTATCTTTCTGTGCTAACATTGCTTTTTCTATGTTCTTGTGCTAGTTTTGCTTGTACTAACTCTGTGCTATCTTTTGTGTTAACGTTGTTTGTGCTAACCATTTGCACTAACTTTGCTTGTGCTAGAAAAGCTCTTTTGCTGTGGGATTTTCAAAACTGCATATACCCATTTATGTCTAAAATAATACAATTCATATAAGCTTAATTTTGGGCAGTTGTTTAATAAAGTTTTAGTTTTACTGTAGCAGCTTAATTTTGACCAAGACACTTAATAAGCCACTCAGAATATAAATAATTAGTATAATGCACTGGTTCCCAACCCTAGTCCTTGGGGAACTCCATCCTGAATGTTTTAGTTTTTTCTCTGCTCCAACACACCAGACTCAGTGGTTTAATTACTTCTTTAAGTTCAGCCGAATCACCCTTTCATTCAAATCAGGTGAGTTGGAGCAGAGGACCAACTAAAACATGCAGGATGGTGTTCCTCAGGGACCAGGGTTGGGAACCACTGGTATAATGCAATAAAATGTGAAGAATAACATCTATCCTACATTTACCATAAGATCTGTAAACCTAAAGCAAAATGACTAAAATCATATTGTACGTAGCTAAAACATACAAGAAGTCTACAGTAATCTTTTTTACATAAACAGCTGGGAAGGCAAACACATTACTTTTAATATTTAGATTATGTTTTATTTAGAATGACAAACTTTAGCTTTAGATGTCTTTGACTAGTTCAGGAATATATTTACCAATTTGTCTTGGCAGAGTGATGCAACCTTGGCTTTGAAAACGTAAAATAAATATGCATTAAATAAAATCAATGGAATATTTTGTTTTGGCTTTTCTGTTTTTAACAGAATGCATACATGACTATTACACCTTTCTGTGCAGCTACAGAAACTGTTTAACCATAAAAATAAGTAAAATTAGTCCCCTCATAATATCACTTTATCATCACATTACCTCCTCACATTATATCCCAATCAGTTCATGTGTTCAGAAATCATCGTTTTAAACAGCACTAATGTTTAAACAAACTAACCCGTATTTATGCGCTTTTGTAAAAGAGGTTTTTTTTTGGTGCTGCTGGTGGTGAAAAAAAACAAACAATCTCTGCAAGATTGACAGGCTGTCTTTTTTTTTTTAAAAGCCATCAGTGGGGAAAATCTCTGTCTTTGTTGGAAGAAAGACTCAAGTGGAGCTACTACTTTCTGAATATGAATTGCAGTCACACTCTGTCAAACACAAAATCCCAGGTTTTATTCTTCATGACAGCATCAGATGTGTTGTTAAATTTAACCAAACTGCATATTCGGTTTGGAGACGTTTTCTAAGCAGATCTGTGGAGTTTGTCTTAAAGATAAACCCCATATCTTTTAAGCATTAGTCATGCAGTGGGGAAATGAATAATAATGTAATTAGAGATACAGTGTGACAACTTTAGGCAGCCTTGCAATTAAACCATATTAATGGTTTTGTCAGAACAGCTGTGTGCAAATACATTAAAAAAACTAATTAGTGAGGAGTTGTTTTTTTAAAACATAATGCAAGTTTTAATAGCCATGAAATCATCTTATAATTTGAAAACAGAGCACTTGTTGCAATGGGCCTTCTGTTTTAATACGGCTTCTAAATATGAACGCAAATACTGACGAAAACTGGGGCAATGAAGCCTGCACCATTTCACCAAAACCATGGGATGAAGGCAGTTAAGACGATACATGGTGTCAACAGGTGATCGTAATCTAGATTTATAACAAACATACCATCTATAAAAGGCTGAGTCTTCTGAGAACAGATAAAAATATATATTTTTTTATTTATTTTACATTTGTACTGTGGTCTTGTAATCCAGAGGCTGCGTGTTTGAGCCCAGGTCATGTCAGGAAGGACAGGCGAGTTCGCTCGCTGTGACGAACCCTGCAGATAGGAGTAGCCAAAAGAAAAACAGCATTTGTATGAGGAAATCATTGAAGGAATCGGTGAGGAAACATTTTGAATGAGGGGTAATGAGTCGTAATGTCCAATTCCTCAAACCGTCAATCCTCAACAGCTGCTCAAACTTGATCATTTGAACGAGAGTTTATTTTGAGAAACTTCTGTTCTAGGCTCTAATCAAGCAGAAACTCAAGCCAGAACTTTCATTTTATTTCATAGATATACTTTTTACACTTTTATACTACTATGCAAAAAACTCAGGACAGTATTACACCATCTAGATGCAGCCACACACCAAAAAGGGAGTCGATACCTCACTCATTTTTCAAGTTGTCCAACTCACAAGACGGATGGACGGATGGATGGAAGACATTTTTCAATTCCCCTCTTGGTTCCACGATGGGGGACAAATATAGACTTTTATTTGCAAAAACTGAAAAGATAGCACGATGGTAACCCGGTCCAGAGAGGACTGCACAGAGGAGACTTGTGGTCAAAAGAGTCAGTATTTTCAATCTTTGTTAGAAGAAATGAACCAAAGAGGAAAAAGGTGCACCCAGACTGCCATCATCCAGAAGTCTAAAAACCTGGATTTGTTGTGGTCTGGGCTTGGATTAGAATCATGTGATGGCAGCTTTGATGCAGAAAAGTCTGGCAGAGATTTTACATGTGCTGCCTTCAAGGACCACACCTTTTCCATGTATGCCTCAACATTTTTCACCAAGACAATGCCTTATTTTGTAAAGGTTGGAGAAACAGAGGAGACAGGTTCTGGACTGGCCCACCTGCTGTTCCATGGTCCCATTTCTTATTGAAAAATCTCATTTCCAGCCATTTTAATCTCTTTTGGGTTTGAAATTGTACTTAAACTGGCAAAACTTAACAGAAACTTATTTAAAACGTCCATGCACCTTTCACAAATTTAACAGAACATGACCGAACCGTTTCAAGGAATATACAGGATTTAAATTGTACTTTGTAAATTGTAAATGAACTGTACTTGTATACCACTTTTCTATTTTATCTAGATACTCAAAGCTCTTCACAACAATCTGTGTCCTTATTTACCCATTCATACAGCACTCTACTAAATCTATACACAGAATAATCTGAATTTTATCACATTCATACACCATGGGGACACATCAGAGGCAATGAGGGGTTCAGTGTCTTGCCCAGGGACACATTGACAAGTGACTGCTGGTGGAATCGAACCCCAGCTCTCCAATTGGAGGACGACTGCTCTATCCACTCAGCCACAGCCTCCCAAGTTTTAAGAGGCAAATAACCAAACTACACCTTGAACACATTTCAACAAATATGCTTAAGATGAAAAAGAGCAGAAACGCCTCCAACTCAGATTCGGCACACGAGCTATAAGAAAATGGCCGTCTTCTTTTAGGCAAGAGTCCCCCAATAAAAAATAACCCTGTCGGCTAACTCAGAAACATTCATGTCCGACTCATTTCAGGAACCGATTGATGTACATTGTTCCATTTTAAATAAATAAGTAAATCTAAAAATGAGAGGATGCAGCCACCCATCCATCCATCCATTTTCTTCCGCTTATCCGGGGTCGGGTCGCGGGGGTAGCAGCCTAAGTAGGGAGGCCCAGACTTCCCTCTCCCCAGCCACTTGGAGCAGCTCCTCTGGGGGAATCCCAAGGCGTTCCCAGGCCAGCCGAGAAACATAGTCCCTCCAGCGTGTCCTGGGTCTTCCTCTGGGTCTCCTCCCGGTGGGACATGCCCGGAACACCTCACCAGGGAGGCGTCCAGGAGGCATCCTAACCAGATGCCCGAGCCACCTCAACTGGCTCCTCTCGATGTGGAGAAGCAGCGGCTCTACTCCGAGTCCCTCCCGGATGACTGAGCTTCTCACCCTATCTCTAAGGGAGAGTCCAGCCACCCTGCGGAGAAAACTCATTTCAGCCGCTTGTATCCGAGATCTTGTTCTTTCGGTCATAACCCAAAGCTCATGACCATAGATGAGGGTGGGAACGTAGATCGATCGGTAAATTGAGAGCTTTGCCTTTTGACTCAGCTCTCTCTTCACCACGACAGACCGGTACAGCGCCCGCTTCACTGCGGACGCTGCACCTATCCGCCTATCGATCTCACGCTCCAGTTTTCCCTCATTCGTGAACAAGATCCCGAGATACTTAAACTCCTCCACTTGGGTAAGGACCTCCTCCCCGACCCGGAGAGGGCACGCTACCCTTTTCCGGCTCAAGACCATGGCCTCGGATTTGGAGGAACTGATCCTCATCCCGGCCGCATCACATTCAGCTGCAAACCGCTCCAGATGCAGCCACGTTGATGTTAAATGGTTTACGATGGTTGATTTAAAACTGTGATCTAACAAAGAGCATCCATGTATAAGAGTCAGAGTCAGAGAGTCTTTATTGTCATTTGCACCGCATGTGGTACATGAGATGAAAACAAGATTATGTACACGAGGTCCCAGTTACATCCAACAACAAATGAAAGATTTATAACAGGCATGTTATAAATCTTTTAACTGAATGACGTGTCCTTAGCGTGTGACTAGACGATCATCAGTTCTTTGGAGAAGACCATAGTTTGAGGCTTACTCCAGCAGACTTCCAGGAAAACAGGAAGTCAGAGCTCTTTTAAGGCTAACTTGACCTAGAAAGACGTAGCTCTTTCTCATTCGGTCTGTTAGGCCAGAAGCCACTGAGAGGAGGCATAAGTTAGATTAAAAATGTCAGAAAGGATAAGAAAGTTAGTTTAAGACGCCAGTTTCATGATACAGCAGATTTAGAACTTTCTTAACTCATTACCAACATTGTTGTATGAATAAACAAACGTCATCAGAGCATAACATATGGGACCTATTAATGATAATAGCTTGATTATTAAATAGGACAAAAACAAAAGTCTCTGGGTGTCTAGATTGTCCTGAGCTCAAGCTAAAATGAATGAGATAAAGTGTTCCTTTTATCTTCACATGCAAGTTCGAGAGGAGAGGAGAAATCCTCCATGTACAACATTTTGAATTAAGCAGAGTATTTGATTTATCTGACATTAAAATGTACTGATGCTCTTACAAATAAAATTATTCATTTGATAACATTTGAATTAACAAAATTAAAAGAAGTCTCTGGATGACTTAATTGCACCTTTGACACAGCAGTGAAACACAGTTTAACTCTCACAGAATAACACAGCTTAAAAGCACACATCATGAAAATGACAAAAGTTATTCTTTTGATCACATCAGCCTAAAATCAAAGATAGAAATAGTCTCTTTTGGTGACTATATTTATCAGATTACAGTTTAATGAATGATTTTGTAGTAAATGTCTTGCTTTACTGAGAGGTCAGTAAAGGTCATCACTGGACAGTTCAAAAACCTTAATTTGACCCTGGGTAGGTCCACTACAATAGCAATGATTCTGAAGGGATTGCCAGAATCATACAAGCCTTTTGCTATTCACACGACACAGAGCAGTGAAGAATTGACGTTCACCCAATTCAAGAGCAGACTCCGAAGCTATGAAGAGACAGAAAAGTTTGAAAGCAACCTAAAGGCAGATAATGTAATGAAAGTGGACATGACAACTTTAAGCTGTTACAACTGCGGCCTGCGCGAGCACGTGGCCAAAGACTGTCGCCAAAAGGCCGCGCCTTTAAACTGTTACAACTGCGGCCTGCGCGGGCACATGGCCAGGGACTGCCGCCAAAAAGCCGAGCCAAAATGGTGCAGCTACCACAGAAGCACAACCCACAGTGACCAGACATGCAGAAGAGGACCGAGACGGAAAGATGAGGCCAAGCAGACGTCAGACATGCAGGACAACCACGAGGAGGACTGGGCCATGGTGTCCAAAGCCAGCTGGAATCATCTGCCCCGCAACATCAAGCTAAATGGAATAATGGTGGACTGTGGAGCAACATCACACATCATTACTGATGAAGAGCTGTTCACGAGAATTGACAAGACTTTTGATCCAAGCAGACACTACATGGAACTGGCAGATGGAAAGAAGATGAACAACGTTGCACTGAAGCGTGGCGACGCACGAATTGAACTGTTGAACTCAAAGGGGAGGTATGTTAAAATTACTCTGAAAAATGCTTTACTCATCCCATCCTACCCACAGAGCATATTTTCTGTGATATCAGCTACAGCAAATGGAGCCAGTGTAACATTCACAGATGGACAAAATGAACTGCTGGGTAAAGATGGTACTGTGTTCCCTATTGAGGTACATGAGAAACTGTATTACCTGAGGATGAAAAATAATGATGAAGGATGCATTGAGGAAAACTTAAATGACATAACCAACAGTGATAAAGTTAAGCTAGCTTGTGACCTGAAAACATGGCATGAAATATTAGGACATTGTAACATGACTGATGTTATGAAATTACAAAATGTGGTAGAGGGAATGAAAATCACTGACAACAGCAAAATGGAATGTAACACCTGTACAGAAGGGAAATTTATTAACAACAGAAACAAGGAGTCAGATGTTAGAACGAGCAAGCCACTAGAGTTGGTCCATACTGATTTGTCAGGACCTGTTGACCCTAC
>JBBPBX010002780.1:53318-71961 GCA_038048925.1 Garcialebias charrua | reverse complement strand
ATACTAACCTGTTTAAATAAAGGTTGAATGAATACTGTAATGCTTATACAGTATGCTGTTTGGTGTTTTACTTCTCTTTTTCTGTACAGCAAATTTATTTAGCTTTTTTTGTTTTCATTGCAAATTCTACCTCCAAGCTATCTGTAAGCCAATGTGTAGATTTTGACAAATACTGTCTTTTTTTTTTTTCAATGTGAAAATAATGATTTCTGAAATTGGACATCAGATAAAATGCTGTATGAGTGCAGCTGAATTTGCTGTTCTGTTTTGTTTGCCAGAGGCAATACCGGTAGTTTATTTTCCCTGCTCCCCACTTAACTCTGGTGCAGATCCCAGCATGTGATGAGTCTTGGAAGTGGTGATGTATGGCACCACTGAGCCTGTTGGAACAAAACCACTCTCAGTACAATGCAGTGGACCAGTCTGACAGAGATCCACAGATTGCTTTTTGTTGCTTCACTGGCACGTACCTTGCAGATTCTTGTATCTGGAGACAGATAGGTATCTTTCTCATTCCTTCCTTCCTTCTTTGTATCAATCACCTTCGAGCTGCATCCTTTGGTCATTTGTAGTTCTGGCCATACCTCCCATGGTGCTTTAACTGTACTTCTCTTTTCTGCTTCTGGTCCACATATGTTCCTCCTCCACATGGTAGCTTTGAATCCATGGGGTTTCAAGCTGAATGGGACATATGTCAAAACCAAAAGGATCAAGACACAAGAGAAGTTAAAAATTCACAGTTCCATTCTTCTTCTTGTATCCTGTTAAACAAAGGAGATGAGTGATGGCCTATTGACTCATCAGATCATGTTTTCTTTGCAATGGCTAATTTGTACATCCCACTTGCCTCTGCTTCAGTTTAGCAGGAACAGGAAATGAATGACCTCCTATTGCTAACCCTGTGGGATCCTGCTGACCACAGCGCTCTGCACTAACATCCCTGCAAAGACGTCATTACAAACAGCATATGTGTGACTGATGGAGATCAACTGCTTTGCATGAAAGAAACGTCTTTATGAACAACAAAGAGCGTTTTTGAGGCGCTTGTCGTCATGTATTAGTTGTAGAGGTCCTTTGGGGAAAGACAAAAAAAAAAAAAAAACTTTTAGATTAAAGGGATGAATAAGGGGGATTGGATGTTGCCAAACAAACTGCAGTGTGAGTCTATGCTCTGTCAATTTACTGTAGTAGAAATGTTTGATAGTTTTTAATGACAAAGTCACCAAACTTTCCAAAAACAGCTTCTCATTTAGTTGTCAAATGCTCATTTTAAGTATTTCATATTTTTAAGGTGGCAGTTAAGATTTACAAGATCTTTCACAAAGCTTTCTTATCCCAAGCAGAAATTGACTCCAAGTGCCTGCAGAGTAAGCAGGCTTTTTGGACATTTTTTTTATTTTAATTTTTAATTTTTTAAGAATACTGTCATTTTGTCAGAATTTTGTAGCCACTGATATCTAATATATGTCGTTTTTTGTTGTTGAGTTTGTTCATTTTGTAACAAATGCCACAGTGTTCATTTTCAGGATTTGTTTATTTCAAGTTTCTTTTTTATTTTTCCCCCCAAAATGAACCAAAACAGGCTCTTTTTAGTTCATTTATATAAATTAGCTTTTTTTTTTTTTTTTTTTTTACTTTTGTATGGTGCTACAACCTTGTTGCATAAACACAATGCTGTTAGAAAAATTAATATTTTGTCTCAGTAAAGTGTCCTGACTTCAATCAATAAGGTCTTTTTTCTGGAATCACTCAGCGTATTGGAAATGTCAAATCCATCTTGGTGGCCTCTGTAATGAGTAAGGGGGGGATGCTGGTCTAAAGTCATTCATTTTGTTTTATTGACCATTGGATTCCATAAGGAAAATCACATTCCGTGGCCTCAGTCACATGTTAATGAAAACACATTGGACCTTGACTACATTGGTAGAGGTCCTTCCAGAGTCACAACCATAGAGCATATTTGGACATGCCTGAGCTAAATCAAATCAAGAGCAATGTCATCCTTCGTCTGCAGAAAGTTAGTTTTCACAGAAATAATTTGAATGTCTCCCCTGTGATTTTTGCCTTTGATTCCAGCTCTGCTGTAACCATTTCACTGTGGCTGAACGTCTGCTGGGACCTCAATCCCCACTTCTTTATTTTATGTATAAGTCAGTGAGCTAAAATGGTAATTATGAGGAAAGTGAGCACAATTGAGTTGCACTGCAGTTCCCCCTGTTATCTTTTCCAGGGATTCTACAAGGAAATAACCCACAAGTAGTTATGACCTGGTAAAAAGAAATTACAGTAACACTGTTGTTTTGAAACACATATATCAATGAGGCCAAAACCAGTTTCTTTGATGTGCTTTTTTTTAACAGTGAAGCTTATTATCGACAATTCACATGTGGGCCTTATCTCCACTTAGACGTGATTAAAGGTAAATATACTTAAATGCCCCCTGGGTCAAGGACTCCATTGGACTGAGGGGTGTGCTTTTTAAAGTGCACAGTTGGACAAGCATACGGTGTAGGCATGTAGAGAAAAGAACTGCTTTGTACACAACATAAAGATCTCTGTAAATCCATTTGCAGTTGGACAAAACACTCCGCCCCAAAATGCTCGGTATGAGATTGAGTGTGTATTCAGCAATAATCCTGAGGAGAGGGAGGGCAAGTGGACTCAAGCTGAGCAATTGAAAGAGAAAAAGAATAACACTTTTCACATCTGCACAGAGCAGCCCACCTATATCTTAATATTCCTCTTCAGCACACGTTCATTGTCCTTGGAATACATTTTTTCGTACTGGTGCTATTGCTGCTGTACAGTATGTGCTTGTTACTTCATCCTGCTTCTTCCCCTGTATATTGTTCACCATGCTGACAGAGTCAGGGTTCATTCAGGCACATCAGTCTTGGAGGAAGTTTTTAGGACTTTGACTTCTCAGCAGTGACGTTTTTTTCTTCCTTTTCTGCTGACCTGTTTTCTGAAGCAAAATTCAAGCCGTCCCTTAGATTTGAGTTTGGCATCAAGTAGTCCAGGCAGTGTCTGAGGACCCAAAGGGGAGCCAGCAGGCACAGAGGCCTAAAGATATAAATTTAACTTCATAAAACACACATACATAGATTTCTATACTTAGCAGCACTGATAGTGGAATGGCTTGCGAGTGTCAACACAATTGTCTCAGCAGGTCAACATGGTGGCTATGGTCTCACTCATGATACAAGACTTTAATAAGCAACAACAACAAAAAGGCGATTAGCATACATTCATCCATCCATTGCCTACTGTTTTGCTCTTTTTTAGGCGTGTGGGGAACTTCTGCTGATATCACAAGTGTTTTTACTTTAAATTCATTCAAATTCAATTTTTATCGCTGTCCCTCCTCTGGACATGTCCACACCATCTCAGTCTGGTCTCTAATTTTATATTCCAGTTATCCAAGCTGTGCTGTACATCTGCTGATCTCATTCCTAATCTTATCCATCCTTGTAACTCCTAAGGAGAACCTCAACATCTTCATTTCTGCCACTTCCAGTTCTGTCTCCTGTCTTTTTGTCCATGTCTCTGTCTCCAGACCATACAACATAGTCTCACCACTATCTTGTAAACTTTTCCTTTGACCTTAAGTGACACTTTTTTTGTTTCAAATCACTCATGAAACTTTTCTCCATGCTCTCCATCCTGCCTGAACTATCTTTTTGACCTCTTTACCACGCTCCCTATTTTCCTGTACAGTTGACCCAAAGTACTTGAAGTCCTGCACCTTTGTGACCTCTGTTAGTCGGTCCATCACCAGAGCAAATAAGAAGGGGCTCAGAGCCAATCCTTGATGCAATCCCACCTCCACTTTGAAGCTCTCTGTCACTCCTACAGTTCATCTCACCTCTGTCCTGCTGCACACATCTAAATAAAATAAAAACAGTGGGTATATTGTGTGTATAATGTGTATAGTGTGTATAATAAGTGTCCTTGGGTGTCATGAAAGGCGCTTTTAAATAAAATGATTATTATTATTATTATTATATTATATTGGTAGAAGGATGATAAAAATGCAGCTGCCAGGATAAAGCCCAACAGGAGATATGTGGAAGCAATTAGAGAGGAAATGGAGGTAGTTGGAGAGAGGACAAAGAGTGCAGAGGATGAAAGAGATGAAGAAGGATGGCACGCTGCAGAGTAACCAGAAAATGGAAAAGCTTAAAGAAGAAGGTTTTAGATCTTGTTAGAAGATGTGAGTGAGAGAGTGAATTGTTGTTTGTCTCTATGTGATCCTGTGATGGACTTGCGACCTGTCCAGGGTGTCCCCCACCTCTCATACAGTTATTGTTGGATATGGGCACCAGTGACCTCCATGACCTGAAGAGGACGAAATGGGTAAAAGATGATGGATGGACTGATGAAACTTTTTCTAATGACTTTTAGTGATAAGGATGGCATATTTTGTCATTTTGGCTAATTTGCTCATTGAAATGTATTAATTTACAGTTCAATCCCTAACAGGCAATCCAGGATTTAGACAATGGTGGCTGTGGAAACATCAGCAAGACTTTTCAGAAACTGTCTTCACTCGGTGGACTATGTTCACTCGAAATACGTTTTTTTGACACCAGAAGCAAATGGCCGCTGCTGGTAACGTGTTTGGTGAGAAAATAATCTGCTGCTCCTACTTTTCACCTCAGCTTGGTTCAGCCACTCACACTCTTCTGCCAGTCATTAAAAACAGTGTCTGTTTCACTTCCTCGCTCAGGGTCTGCAGGCACATCCTAATAAATGATGGTACAGGAGTACTATTTGGAATACAGCCTAAAAAAATGTGGTGCCTTGTGGTGTTATTTTTGGTTTTCTAGTGCAGAGAATAGAGTTCATGCCTAACTGCAGGTACACGTCATATTTGGCTTGTTCCATAATTTGCAGAGTTCTGTCCTGTGGCTGTTATTCAGTGCCCATTCACACCTTTCACCAACTCTCTGCAGGTGGAGTGTGAAATCCATTTGTTTCAAGGCAGGAACCAAAGTGCTTTCTACCCTGTGACAGGCCATTATGTCCTTAGCTCCCAACAGTTCCTATTGAGCTAAACATGTACAGTATAACTCAATGGTATACATCAAGCAGCTAATCGTGACTCATTGAAAAAAACTTCAGCTTCAACCCACATTGAGTGTTTCTGCTTTTCTGCACTTGCCACCCATTGTTCCAATGTTGTTCCAGTGATGAGCAGCCAATTAGTAGTTCGACTAATCGTCTATAGGGGACATGGATCATGAAGTTGCATCATGTCAGCCTGGTTGAACTTGGTTAGTTCAAAATCAACCTGTTAAATGGCAATTTTATTTACAATATTTTGTTTGTGTTGTACAGTAGGAGCTCAATCACTGAAAATGGTATGATAATTACTCTATGAAGTGGCAGTGTTCAGTTATGTCAGGGGTGGAGGGTAAAATCTACTTTTAGATGCATGACATCTAAAACTGATCACCACCTGGTAGTGAATTGGATCAGATATGTGGGGAATATGGCAGACAGGAGGAGTGAGTCTGATCATTTGTTTAACCTCAGATCCAGGAGGAGCAATGCGGGTTCAGTCCTGACCATGGAATACTGGACCAACATTTTACCCTGACTAGTGTCTTCAAATGGTCATGAGAGTCTGCCTATCCAGTCTACATGTGTTTTGTGGACTTGGAAAAGGCATTCAACCATGTTCCTTGAGGTGCACTGTGTGGGGGGGAAAGGGGGGGAATGCGAGGCTGTTTCTACAGGCTGTTCAGTTTCTATACAAGCGGTATGAGAGTTTGGTTCACATTGCCAGCAGTAGGTTGGAAGCCTTCAGGGTGGGAATTTGACTCCACCAGGGCTACCCATTATCACCAAATATGTTCATAACTTTCATTAACAGAATTTCTCAGTGCAGCCAGGGTCCGGTTTGGTGACTTCCAGATTCCATTTCTGCTATTTGCAGATGTTGTCCTGATGGGGGTCATGGTGCCATGATCTGAAACTCCCAAGGAGTAGTTTTCAGCTGAGTGCAAAGTGGTTGAGATGAGGATCTTCCTCCAAATCTGAGACCATTGTCCTCAGCCAGAAAAGTTGGATTGCTCTCTTTGGGTTGAGGGTAAGGTTCTGGCTCAAGTGGGGAATTTCAAGTATCTTGAGGTTTTGTTCATGAGTGAGGGAAGAACGGAGCATGAGATTGACAGATAAATTGGTTTGACATTTGCAGTATTGCAGACTGTGTGTTGTTCCATTGTGGAAAAGAGGGACTAGAGCTGTAAGGCAAAGCTCTCTGTTTACTGGCCGGTCTACATTCCTACCCTCACCTATAGCCACAAACTCTCAGTAGTGACCAAAATAATGAAATTGTGAATATACATGTAGGTGGTTGAAATAAGTTTCCTCTGCAGGTTAGCTGGGCTCACCCTTAGAGATAGGGTGAGAAGTTCAGTTATCTAGGAGAGACTCAGGAGTAGAAACACAGCTGCTCCTCCACATCAACAGGAGCCAGTTGAGGTGGTTTGGGCATCTGGTAAGGATGCTCCCTGGGCACCTCTGTAGAGAGGTGCTTCAGGCTTCTCCCACTGGGAGGACATCCTGGGGAAGACACAGGACACGCTGGAGACTGTCTCTCAGTTTACCTGGGAATTCCTTGGAATCCTCCCAGAAGAGCTGGAAGAGGTGGCTGTGGAAAGAGATGTCTGGGCCTCCCTCCTCAAGCTGCTGCCCGCACGGCCCGACTCCAGAACAAGAGGAAGATAATAATAATAATAATAATAAACTTTATTTGTATAGCACCTTCCTACAATGCCTTGAATTGACCAAGGTGCTTAACAGGACAGAAGATGATGGATGTATAGATGGTCCTGTGATAATTACCCTGTGTAGTAATTGCTCTAGTTTATGTCTGTTAATTTTGGGATATAAAACAGTGTTCAAATGTACTTTAATCCCAAAGTTTTTTGTTTTGTGTGTTTGTTTGTTTGTTTTAATGATAGAATAGAAACAACTGGATTTAATGCACTTTTATAATAATTCATTTGTAAATGCAACAATGTCTGACACTCATCATTGGAAGATATGATGTGAAGTATAGCCTTTCTGACATGCAAGCCTTCTTTTTGTGAAGGTAACTATGAAACAAATTATGCATCCCCCTTTTTTATTTTCTTCAAGACAAGAGATGCAAACACTACCAGCTCTCAGGAGTTGGTGAATGTTCAACCCATTCTGTTTGCCACAATCTGCAACACTTTGAAAATAAGATGCTTTTAGCCCTGGCAAATATTTACATAAATTTGAGTGTGTTTTCCTCCAAATTCAGGCATAAAATCTCATTTAAATATGGGCAAACTGCACCAGCGCAGAAAAAAGTGGTGTTTGGTAACAGTCAAGATTTAGGTGCAAATCTTATGTTGTGAATTTTTACAAATGTGCAAAAATTGCATCAATAGATTACTTGCAAACTATTGATGAGTTCTAGACTGGGTGTAAAATGGTAAAGCCTGCTAACTCATGTTGGCATTCTTTTCAGGTAAACAGGTTTGTGTGACGTCTTGCAATAGCTACAATCATTAATGTGTTATCAAGACACTTTGGATTTGCTGGTTCTTTGATTTGCCTGTCTGTGAGTGTGAATAGCCATAGAGCCTAGCTCCATGAGATTTGCTTCCTGACTGAACAATATTCTGTGTCTAATGAGAATCAGGAATTCAAAATGCTAAATCACTGCAGTTAGGGCACCACCTGTCTCTGGTGTGCCCTGGTAATTATCTCGCATCACTACTTTCTCATTTCTGCCCACCAAGATGACATTAGCATAAAACAGGAAGGGCTCTGCATACACTAGATGAGGCACTTGGCTGATTGCATGCCTATCCTGACCCCCATGTCCAACACACACAACTAGCGGAAGCTCTCCAGATCATAATGAACCCATAGGATGTTTTCTGGCTTCTCACAAATAAACAAAGGGCTGAAATGTTAGACTTTGTATAAATTAGCATTAATGACTTCATTATGTTTCTGGACACTGTTCTCTATTCACAATCAGCACTTCATTAAGTGGTGTTGGGCACTTAATTGAAGTTCCTGCTCTGTTTTAAAACGTAGTTTGACAAGTTGCACAAGTGAACACATGGATTTAATTTAGAGGAAGTATGACAAACGATATGAGCACCAAGTCTCAACTCAAAATTCTTGAATGAAGACATAGTACTTAAGATGACTCCGTATATAATTTTATGTTGGCAAATGGATTTGTATTTGTTGTGTATCATACATTCAGTTAACTTAGCTTTTTTAAATACTCTGAAGCACTTTGAGCTGCCTGAAGACTAGCTTGTACACAAACTTCTCATTCAAGCAAAAGTAAGATGCGTGCAATGTCATAGTATCATGTATACTAGAGGAGGACACTACTGTATATGTAAGAGGAGATCATGAAATCAACAGTGTTGGGCACCAGACCACTAGGGAGCGCTAATCTGCTAATAGCGGACCTAAACAATTTGTTAGCGCTGTAGCGGATTGACTAACTTTTATAATTCATAAGCGGATTTGCGCTATTTTTATTTAAAATGCAGTACCGCTAATAACTAATTATCTATCAGTAAAAACTAAAAAAACTTATTTACGGGCTCTTAAATCAACCAGACGACTGCTCACAGACCATATCCGGTCAGCGCCGGATGTGGTCCGTGAAAAAAAGCGGTCCCCGCCCTAAGGGGGGCTAGAGAGAGCGCTCTCTCTATAGCAGTTAGCAGCCAGTGTGTTACTCTGCAGCCTTATTGCTTGTTTTCGAAGAGTCAGACGAAGAGTTTTTAACATGGAGGGTGAACTTATGGATGTTTCTCAGCGGCCTACGCGACGCGTCAGCGCCTCATTTGCCCTGTTCAAAATGGCGACCGGCCACAGAAGCGAAGGACTTTACAAGAAAACACGGTAAAAACAATTATTTCTTTGCTGAGAAAAAATATATTTCTTAGCTGACTTTATAGCACAAGGTTTTTCTGAGCTTAACCGTTTCACGAAATGGTCAAATCTGCTGGATTAAAAAAAGTAGTTTGCCATTTGCACGTTAGCGCGTTAGCATTAGCTTCCACTAGCTTTGCTAAGACATAAGCGCTTTTGAAATTGCAGACCTAAATAAATTAATAAGCGCTTTAGAAATAGCGGAACTAATTTTTGGATTAGCGCTACCCAGCACTGGAAATCAAGAAAATAATTGTCACAAATAAAACATACATGTTGGTTAAATGTTGTGTTACTTGTCTCTTTTGTCAAATAAATATATATTTTTTAAATGTTTGCATCATTTAAGTGTGTTTAATATAGCAGCCTAAAAGTGTCCAACTATTTATGAGTAAATATAAACCGTTATGTCAGTATTAATCACATGCCTTTGCCTATTTTTTATTTTATTAATTTTTTTTATTTATTTAACACAGCACTAGAGAAATAAATAAATAAATAAAATACAATCAAAAAAGGCATTCAATACAGAACAACTGGACTTTATTTGTAACAAACAAGACGTTTCGCTCATCATCCGATAAGCTTTCTCAATTGGAGACTGTGAGAGGGAGAGAGAAGTTATAAGCAAGCTGGGCCACTGGTAAATAAAATACAATAAAACATTCAAAAAATATACACTTATTGATATAGCCGTCTTTTTGATTGTCACTGAAGACATTTCAGTGATGTCTCACTTTGAAGGGTGCCAGTGCTATAAGCATTGCCCAGCTGTCAGTCGTGGACCACTGTGAGACAAATCATTACCCACTACACAGCCGCTTTAGACTGCTGCCATCAGGGAGGAGACTGAGGAGTAGGGATGGGAATTGATAAGAAATTATCAATATCAATTCCTTTATCGATGTCATTTATCGATTCAATTCCTTATCAATTCTGTTATCAATTCTCATTTGGGTAATAAAATATAGTAAACCATTTGGGTTCATAAAGAATTTAATGATCTTTCACCAAAACCAAAAATATATGTAGTATTCCTATTTGATGAAGTTTTATTGTTTATTAGGAATTTCCTAATAAACAATAAAACTTAATCAAAACAAAACTCTGATAAAAATATTTAAAATGCATTCTTACTGAGTTGTTGCTTCTCTTTGAGGACCACTTTTGCCATGTGAGACCTCTTCATCCACACGACCACCGAACAAATTCTTGCTGCCCAGTTGGAAACTGAACTGCTCTTGTACAGCTTCTCCCTGCTTCCATGAAAGGAGAAGCTAACGTTGGTGTGCTAGCAGCACCACTCGTGCTAACACTACTAGCCTCTGACCCAGCCAGACTCCGGCAATCCTCGTCAACTAAATGTTATTACAGGAGAGGGAGATTATTTATAAAATACAGTGGAAGCAGTATAGCTAAAAGGTAACAAGTGAAAGAATTTGACGTTACCTGCTGTAACATTTACAACGGAGGTGGACGCTTTCTCTCCACTTCCTTCTCCTCCAAGCAGCGTGTTAAAAACGGTACATTTCTTCAAAATCAGCGCATGCCGAGTGGCCAAATGCTTCTGCATGTTCGACGTATTTCCTCCCTTTATCGTAATGGACGCGTTGCATGCGTTACAAGTAGCCCTGGTCTCATCTTTTTTCGTGAAATGAAGCCAAACGCTTGAGCGCTTCCTCCGCGACGCCATTTTGAACATAGATATCATATATAGACACCACCACCACTCGTCTCGGGCGCGGCGCATGTCTGTGATGTCAGCGCTTGAATACGTCACCACCATGAGTCTGCAGAACCGGTAAGCTGAATCGTTAAGACATGAATTCTACAATTCCATGGAATTGGACTATTAAGAACCGGTTCTCTAACAGAACCGGTTCTCGGTTCCCATCCCTACTGAGGAGTCTCCAGGCTCGAACCAGCAGACTGAGAGACAGCTCTGTTCATCAGGCAGTCAGAATGCTAAACACTCTGCCTGCTCTGCCTCCCCTCCCATTTGAACTGCCTTAACACAAAAAACTTTCTCACACATTACCACACAACACAAAGTTTTTAACACTGGACCCTGTGTCATCAAACGGGTTATTCACTAAACTCTCGGTCATGTGCTCATTCAGTTTGCACTACTTCTCATATTTGCACTAATGTTTGTATTACATTACTGCCTATAGTCATACTACTGTTTACATTCACTGTTTACATTTATTAATATGGTTTACATTTATTACTACTGCTTTACATTTATTACTACTGTTTACATTTACACTACTTTTATCTACACTACTGCAGATACATATACAGCATTCTCTGACTAGCCTTATCTAAGGATGCCAAATGTGCCTTATGTGCCTCACTGCATATGCCACTTTGCCTCTATACCAACATAAACTACCTCATACATATACTGTGTACATTAACTTATATGCTGCTGTGCCACTCTTTGCAAATGTCAATGCTAGAACCTTCAGTTTATTTTATAGATATACTTTTTATACTTTTTATACTACTATGCAAAAACTCAGGACAGTATTACACTTTTATTATTTCATTTTATGCTTATGTTCATTGGGTGTTTGGTGTTTCAGGGGTGTTTGGTGTTTCAGTGTTGGTGTAAATTTTCATACTTTTATACTATTATGAAAAAACTCAGGACAGTGTTACACTTTTACTATTTTATGCTTATGTTTATTAAATGTTTTAGTGTCTAGTGTTTAGATGGTTACTGTTGCACCGAGGGACTGAGAGAAACGCAATTTCGGTCCTGTGTATAATATAATAATAATAATAATAATCATCATTTTATTTAAAAGCGCCTTTCATGACACCCAAGGACACTTAACAAACCAACACAGTGAATACAGAGCAAACATTATCAGCGACAAATTGAAAAATAAAATGCATAAAGGATATAAAATGGAAGATAAAAATACATTTAGTAAAGTTAATGATAAGCTAGTCTAAAGAGATGGGTTTTCCTGTATGTCCTGTACATATTGCAGTTCTGACAATAAAGTTGACTTTGACTTTGACTTTGATCTGCCTGTAATGACTTGTGGAAGAGACAGCTAAATATTCAGTAGAGACACCTGTAAACAGAATATATTTATATGACAGTATTTACATTATATGCTGTCAATATTACAATTGATGGAAAAAAAGGCGTTAAATGAACAACATAAGGTTTTATCCAATGATGTCTTTGCTAGTGCATAGTTTATTTTATTTTTTCCTAAGAAAGCAATTACAATAAAATTATGTCATCAAAAATATAGATATTTACTATTAAATGACTTAATATTTAACAATTCAGACCCATGTATGTCACTTCTTTATTTGCATTTGTCGATCAAAGGCAATAATTGTGTCAGTATTTTTGTTGATAAAAAAAAAGCATTCGATACTATTGACCACACTATTCTCCTTGAAAATTTGAACAAATATGGTATTGGAGGACCAGCATTACAGTGGGTATCTAGCTATTTGAAAGATAGGAAACAGTTTGTACAGATAAATGGTGTAAGATCTGACCTCTGTAATATCACATGTGGAGTTCCTCAAGGCTCTGTACTTGGACCAAAGCTATTTATTTTATATGTGAATGACTTGGTAAATGTGTCAGGACTCCTTAAATGTGTCCTTTTTGCAGATGATACCACATTTTTTTGTTTGGGTAAAGATATAGAACAGATGTTGGAGTTGATAAAGACAGAATTTGTCAAAATACAAACTTGGTTTAAACTACTATATATGTAAGAGGAGATCATGCAATCAATAAAAGAATTGTCACAAGTAAAACATACATGTTGGTTAAATGTTGTGTTACTTGTCTCTTTTGTCAAATAAATATATATTTTTTAAATGTTTGCATCATTTAAGTGTGTTTAATATAGCAGCCTAAAAGTGTCCAACTATTTATGAGTAAATATAAACCGTTATGTCAGTATTAATCACATGCCTTTGCCTATTTTTATTTTTATTTTGTTTGTTTTTTAACACAGCACTGGATAAATAAATAAATAAATAAATAAAATACAATAAAACATTCAAAAAATATACACTTATTGATATAGCCAAGTCATTTTGATTGTCACTGAAGACATTTCAGTGATGTCTCACTTTGAAGGGTGCCAGTGCTATAAGCATTGCCCAGCTGTCAGTCATGGACCACTGTGAGACAAATCATCTGCCTGTAATGACTTGTGGAAGAGACAGCTAAATATTTAGTAGAGACACCTGTAAACAGAATATATTTATATGACAGTATTTACATTATATGCTGTCAATATTACAATTGATGGAAAAAAAGGCTTTAAATGAACAACATAAGGTTTTATCCAATGCTGTCTTTGCTAGTGCATAGTTTATTTTATTTTTTCCTAAGAAAGCAATTACAATAAAAATGATGTCATCAAAAATATAGATATTTACTATTAAATGGCTTAATATTTAACAATTCAGACCCCTGCATGTCACTTCTTTATTTGCATTTGTCGATCAAAGGCAATAATTGTGTCAGTATTTTTGTTGATTTTTAAAAAAGCATTTGATACTATTGACCACACTATTCTCCTTGAAAATTTGAACAAATATGGTATTGGAGGACCAGCATTACAGTGGGTATCTAGCTATTTGAAAGATAGGAAACAGTTTGTACAGATAAATGATGTAAGATCTGACCTCTGTAATATCACATGTGGAGTTCCTCAAGGCTCTGTACTTGGACCAAAGCTATTTATTTTATATGTGAATGACTTGGTAAATGTGTCAGGACTCCTTAAATGTGTCCTTTTTGCAGATGATACCACATTTTTTTGTTTGGGTAAAGATATAGAACAGATGTTGGAGTTGATGAAGACAGAATTTGTCAAAATACAAACTTGGTTTAAACTCAATAAATTATCATTAAATCTAGATAAAACTAATTACATGATATTCAGTAATAAAAAGAAAACTGTTGATGTTCCATTTAAAATTGAGGGTGTTGAGATTTGTAGAGTGAGTGAGGTGAAGTTTTTGGGTGTTATTATTGATGACAAACTGACATGGAAACATCACATAAATTATGTAAGAATAAAAATAGCTAAATCTATTGCAGTACTGTACAAAGTCAGAGACCTATTAAATGATAAAGCTCTGTATTTGTTGTATAACACAATCATTGTTCCACACTTAATATATTGTATTGATGTTTGGGGGAAAGCGTGTAAAACAATTACAAAGCCTATTTTTGTTTTACAGAAAAGAGCTGTAAGAATTATCACTAGAAAGCATTACTGTCATCCATCAAGCACATTATTTTATCAACTGAAGTTATTGAAGTTCCATGATTTGGTAGATTATAATATTTTATCAGTTATGTATAGTGCTCAGAATAACGCATTACCCTGAAATATCCAAATGCATTTAGTTAAAAGACAAAGTTGTTATAATCTTAAGGGGACAGAGATGTTTGTAAAACCAAAATTCAGAACTAGTTTGAAGGGACGGTCTACCTCAATCCAGGGAATTAGATTATGGAATGGTTTGGAGAATGATGTTAAAAATGCCAAGTCAATGTGTACATTTAAGAAAATTATCAAAAATGAATTGTTAAAATATATATATATGAAGTAGCACAATGTGTTTGTATTAGTTAGAAAAATTAGAAAGAGTTATTCATTTTTTACTGTTACTGGAAGATGATTATTGCTTGATCTGAATGTTTTAAAAAAGGGGCAGATATAATATGATTTTCCTTTTTCTGCTACCTTTCATTTTTTATATATTTTGTATATTATCATTTATGGGATTGTTTTGTATTGTATTTTTTTTAAATTAACACATTTTATATTAAAAAAATTGCATTTAAAGGGATGATGTTTACTTATGTATCAATAGTTTTTACTTTATCAGCCATGAAGTCAGTCATTGTGTACAACAAATGGAGAAAGGAGCAAAAGTGGAAAACATTTCAGGCTTGGCTTCTAGCTAATTTACTGGTATATAACTCAACTGTTTCTCAAAAAGCTCTGTTTACACCTGAACAACCTCTGTAAATATTAGCATTAGCATTTTTACATTTTGATTTTGGAAAATCAACAGAAATTCCAAGGAGACATGCATGCACACATACACTTCAGCCTTGAGAGTATAAAAACAGTTTCATTCAAACAGGTGAATGCAAAAATATTTTGGTGGAGGTTAGTTTGCTCCCAAGTGTTGAAAAGGGTGAGTAGCACAAACAGCAAACACCATAGTTATGTTTGGGGTTTCTTCATCTACTCGCACAAACATAGGAAAGCATTTTTTATTTATTTATTTTTTTTGGTGCACAATTCCGGGCCTTTCAATAAACCTCCACTCAGAAAGCCCTGGATTCAAAAAGCTTCCCTTACAGAGAAAACACCTTCTGTTGTTGTGCACACAAACAGCTGAAACGCAGCAGAAATGCTACGATTTCATTCAAAAACTGCATCATATACTGTAAATGGGCCAAAGACAACTTACTGATGTGAAAGAACACAACATTAGCTAATAGTAAACATTTTTACTTATGCTCACACTTTTCTCAACTAGACAAAATATATGTTACTACACAATTGCATATGGTGTACTATGTGTTGTCATCACTGTTAGGGCTTTAACAGACTACTCGAGTAATCGACACATCGATTACTTGGACCTCTAAATTCCCCGCAGCACTGATTGGCCAAGCAACTGCCAATCAGTGCTGCAGCCAATTGCGTGATCCTCTGCACTTTAGAGGATGACTCTGCAGCCATCACTTGCTGCAGGGCCAAGCGGGGTGTGTCATCACGACTTTACACAAGTGTGTCTTTACCTCCGCAGCAGAGGCTCTGCCGAACCCCTGAGACCGACTCATTAAACCCCTAGGGTTCGATCGAACCCAGGTTAAGAACCACTGTCTTAAAACAAGTTGCCCCTCATGTAGCTAGCCATTAGGCTAGCCGTGGCAAAATATCTCCCCTTTTCTCCACATTGTGCTCACTGATGTCTCAACTGGTAAGGCTAACTAACTGTTGATACATATTAGACAAAACATTAAAGATGACTGGACTATCCCTTTAACAGAGGGTTTCATGATTTGATGGTTGTTATTTTTAGTCTGGCAACACATGCATAAAAAATCCCTCATCAAAGTATTCTTCGTCAATTAGGAGTATCACTGCAACTTCCTTTGGGCTTGTTTTCATCTGGCTGCTTGTCAACTCACAAGTCTGTGTGCTTATTACAATTATTTAGTGTTGTAATTGGGAACATCACAATTATCTTTGTGCATCATGTCTTTTGGTTTTAGACCAACATTTAGGTCATAGCTGAGAAATATAGTGGTTTTCCTTTCTTTTGCTTTTGTATTGTATTTTGTATTTTTTTCCCCACCATTCTAATGCAAATCTCACATGGAGCACTGCACTCATACTCCCATTCTCGAGTTTGCAGTTTAGACTGAGGGATCAAAAGCTTTCAATTATTGTAAGTACTCTCAAAAACCTGTGTGAACTAATTGAGCCCTGCAGTCCAGATATAAAGTTCCATTTTAGTATTCAAATCACTGAACTTTCCGCGGGCTTCTTATATTGTTCATTCATGTTAAAAACGGGCTTTGAATAGAGCCTGAGAAGGAAAAGCATTCTTCTTCAAAGCAAAGTTTAAAAGCACTTGAACCACTTAAAGTGTTCAAAAAAGAGTAAATATTTGTGTGTGTGTGTGTGTGTGTGTGTGTGTGTGTGTGTGTGTGTGTGTGTGTGTACACACTCAGATGGTGTATGCATTTTCAGTATACAACTGCAGTTTAGTTTGTAGTAAACTAATGCAATCCTAGCTTAGAAGCAATATTTCTTTTGATTAGTATAAATCTGCATCTCCAGCTTCATTCCTGTAGTTATGGTTCCAGCTCCACAGATGTCTTTGTTTTGTATTTGTCTTTTCTTTTATTATTTAATCATAAAGGGCCATGCAGAACATTTTCCAAAGGTCAGTTTCAAAACTAGTCTGCACTTCCTGTCTGCCTAATAGAGGTGTGATTCATCACAGGACTCTGTGCTTCCTGCCAGGCACATACAAGTTGCACTTTTGATGTGGTGTTTCTTTTAAGAAAAAAAATATAAGACTGGTGATAGTGATGACATCGCCCGCAGTTCACTTCTGACGCTGATTGAAGACTCTATTTTGGCTTCAGGAGTTCTGTCAGTAGGATACTCGCTCCTGGAGCAGGTCGCTGTGATCTTTCTGGCACCTACTGGAGCTCACAAACAGACCCCCCTCCTGAACTTCCACCACATGTCCCAGTAGAGGGATGTGAGAACCCAAGGGGAGGCTGCTTTCCAGCCGCTTGTCGACCAAAACTCTCACTAGTATTTTCATTAGCAACTGACAGAGCTGATACAGACAAAGCGGTCGTTGTTCTCTAGACACTGTATGAAAATTGCATCTGTTTAGCCAATATTACATTACTTCTTTTGGATGTGTTCTTTCTTGTTTGTTCGACATGTTTTCTTTTGCATTCAGCTCTGATGAGATCAGACAGGAAAATCAATATAGAAAGCACTGTGCTTTGACAATGACATGAAACACCCATTTGTGTCTGTAAATGTGCCAGTTGTCAGAAAATGAAGAATCTGTCGTCTTTTTTTTTTAATAAGGCTTGCTTGGCTTTTTATACTTTCTGGATCAGTCACATGTTAATGAAGACATTAAATCAAATGAAGACTGCTAATCTTTCAATTTTATAATATCGCTACGACACTTTAAGACATGAAATTCCTATTTGCATTTTAAAGAAGCAACGTTCAGTCGTCCAGCAATTGGTTACATTTATGTTAATACTGTATGCCTCATAGCTTTATTCAAACTCACCTGTCACCGTGACAGAACGAACCAGTCATCCTGTGCAATATTAGTCATTCATTTGAGATTATGCTGCACACTAGGTGAGGTATAATACCTCAAATCGACATGTCATACTGCCATTACAATTCCTATTAGTGTTTGAAACATGCAGTGAATGTGAAAAAGGAGAAACTAAAAGTACTGGTTTTCAACATGTTGCAGGAGTGGATTCTACCCCAGTAGTTCTTTAGCCCAAAACATTGACTGTGACATGTAACTTAAGAAAACTGTGTCCTTGTCCACACTAACCTAGGCATATTAACACACACAGACACACACACATACATACATACATACATACATACATACATACATACATACATACATACATACATACATACATACATACATACATACATACATACATACATACATACATACATACATACATACATACATACATACATACATACATACATACATACATACATACATACATACATACATACATACATACATACATACATACATACATACATACATACATACATACATACATACATACATACATACATACATACATACATACATACATACATACATACATACATACATACATACATACATACATACATACATACATACATACATACATACATACATACATACATACATACATACATACATACATACATACATACATACATACATACATACATACATACATACATACATACATACATACATACATACATACATACATACATACATACATACATACATACATACATACATACATACATACATACATACATACATACATACATACATAATATATATATATATATATATATATACATACATA
>JBBPBX010002780.1:24688-44990 GCA_038048925.1 Garcialebias charrua | reverse complement strand
TATAATATACATATATATATTAACCCTGCCAACACTCTTGCAAATTCTAAACTATGTTTCTAAACTCTAAACGCTCTAAAAGAGCACAGCATGTCATGAATTCAGCTCTCTGCCTCCAGCTGCACTCCGTCATCTGCCGGCACTCTTGGCCACGCCCACTTCTCCACTGTAAAGCACAGATGCTGCAGGATGAGGTTTCCTGCAGCTGTGGGCTGTACACAGGTGCAGCAGGTGCCAAGTAATTAAAAATAATTTATTTTAAATAAAAATCACATGCTGATCGTGTGGCTTATCCATCAATCAGCAAATTGTGTGTTATGTCCAGACTCATTTTGAAAATCAGTGATAAAGTGAGTCTGCGATGAACCGCAAAGTAGTGAGGGACTACTGTATACCTGTATACTTTTTCACGGTGTTACCAGTCACACAGACTGGTTGATACGTAAATGGTTGGACCGGTGATGTTTTATTTGGTCCATACACTTGTTTTTGATTACATCTCATGAATTTCACAAGCAATCACCAGCCAGCGCTGGAAATTGCCGATTTAAGATCAGAATCTTGACAGATGTTTGCCCCCTGGATGTAATCTATGCATTAGGCATGATACCATTTCATTCCCACTTCACCTGAACACCACTGCTCCTGCTACCACCATTTAAGTACAACCAGTGAAATAAACAATACTCATTTCACTCTCTGTTTATGGATGTAATAATAAAAAAATAATAAATAAATTATTTACAGCTACAATTGTTCTTCTAGAGAACACAAAATCCTAGAGATGGAAAAATAAATTTTTTGCTTGCTAATGTGTAGGAGCCAAGATGGTCTAGTGGCAGGGCTTTTGACTACGGATCCGAAGGTCGCGGGTTCGCGCCCCGGCCACTACCCAGCTTGGGGTGTCTATGAGTGCGCACCTATTTCTCCAGCTCCCCGGGCGCTTTCGGGCTGCTCACTGCACCACCTGGTAGGTGGTTGGGTTAAATGCAGAGACGAATTTCGTCTGTGTATGGGAACATATGCAGATGACAGGAATAGACATTATTATTATTATTTGTTCAAGCACTTCAGTTTGAAAAGAAAGATGAAATATTTAGCCACGCATCAGCTTCGGTCCACAGAACACAGCTGTTTCTACAGGGCACCCCCCACACCAAAACACACACACACACACCAAAACACAACATCCAGCTCTGCCAGGCTTAAGAGGCCTTCACCAAGTGAGAGAGAAAACTATAGATCAGAAGAAATCTATAAAGTTAAACTGGAAATAGGACAGACTTTTAGTTCTAAACACTGTTTCCTCACCCTTTTTGTTCCTTTAAACAAATAAAATGATACAAAATCTTATTTTTTCCAAGCATGACATCCATGAGCTAAGTTCTTTGAAATGGGGCACTCACTTTGCTTTAGTGTTATTTAAATGTGCAAATAAAATAAATGCAGGTTTAAAAAAACTTGTTGCCAAAGATGAGTAGATGAAGAAATATACTGTACATACATTTTGTCCTTACCAAGTTTGGTTTGACATATCAATAGAAGTTTGAATTCTTTGCTATAAATGCTTGTTTCAAAGCCACTTGACAGATGAACATTCAAGTCAGTTGGAAAAATAAATCATACCAATGTTAATGGCAGCTCTTTCAATGCAAATAGTGCCATTTTTAACACTGCTTTGGTTTGCAACAGTTACCTGAATCATTTAAATGTTGCATCATGTTGCCTTTACGTTCTATTTACCATATTTTATGACTATAAGGCGCATTAAGTGAAACAAAACAGTCCAATAAGTCAAACTTTATTCAACTCGTTCACAACAACTCTCAACATTGTTCAATTGTACCACATAATATTCAGTTCGAGGTCTGTAAGCACAACCAGAGTTAATACATAAGGTGCACTGGATTATAAGGCTCACTGTTTGTTGGTGAAGATTCTCAGACATGATACATTCAAAAACGTTTAATACAAAAACAACTGGACTTTATTTGTATCCTCATCCAACGAGCTTTTTCAATTGGAAAAAGCTCAAAAACTGAAAAAGAGTCAGAGTCAGAGAGTCTTTATTGTCATTTGCACCGCATGTGGTACATGTGATGAAAACGAGATTATGTACACGGGGTCCCAGTTACATCCAACAACAAATGCAAGAGAAAAACAGTAATAACATCTAGGATTAACTAAGAAAAACATCAACTAGTAATACACTAAGCCCTAATGTAGTAGAAAAACATAATTATAAACAGCAGCACGAACACGAGTCTGTATGAGCAGATGGTCACAGATGAACACAGCAACAAGAAAGGTAAATTTCTCCTCAGATGAGGAGCAAAACGTCTTCTGTTACAAATAAAGTCCAGTTTTTTTTTTTTTTGTATTGAATGCTTTTGAAGGCTCACTGTTGATTTTTGAGAAAATTTAAGGATTTTATGTGTGCCTTATTGTCCAAAGAATACAATAATATGTTTACTCTTGTTGGGCGGCATTTTTATTTATTTATTGAAGCAAGAAAAGTGATTAGATTGATCTCAAGTTTAAATATATTATTTTCATAAAATTGCATTGCACATTGTAGGATTTACTGTCAAATAGTGCAGTTTAGGTTCAAAAGCAGAGTACGGTAGTATGCAAACAGAGCCATTTTTAGGTTGTAAGTCGTAAGCAAATTGAATTAAAAAAAAGGATTTGCTTTGACTTCATACAAAAATCAGATTAGACCCGTTTGAATATAAACTTTGACCAGCTGTGGCCTACACAGTAAAACATAGTTAGGCCACTGTCCATTATAAAGTATGTAAAACAAACTGAACTTGTGCCAAAGTTTACTTCCAGCTAAATCTTTGCACAAACAAGAAACTATTTAGCCTCCCAAATGACTGATTTACTCCAGAAAAAAACATGCAGAGTAGTTAGTCGTCATGTTTACTTTATTTACCGTTTAACTATACAGACAGAGAAATGGCTTTTTTCCATTACTGCTGTTGCATTGTTTTCATTTTCCACAATCAAGTGCGCTGACCCAACAATTTCCTCACATGAGTGAGACAATCTCAGCTCCAAAATCCAATTCAGATTTACAGAAACGGGGCTCTTCGGGGCACACGGCATTGCAGTTCAGCATCTCATTACTGTGCCAAACCTTCGGAGCACACGCAGAAACAAAAGCCAAAAGATTACTGCTTATTTCCAATCATTCACGCTAGCTATGGAGGCAACGTGTAATTTAGGTCTTGTAACCCCGACTATTGGATGTGAACCGACAGCTGACGAGCTGCCAGTTCTGTTTTAAATGACTGAGCTATCAGAACATCTGTTGTGCTCTCATCTCTTTCAGTCCACACCTAGCTGTTGGCAAGCAGGCAGGCACAGATGTACACACACACACACACACCTGTTTGGCATAAAGATTTTAAAGGGTTAGTTCTTAGTCGTGTAAATAAATGCTTTGTTTCTGCTCTCTGCTGACAGCTACAGTGTTCCACGGCATTACGGGAGAAGAACTTGATAAAAAATGACAGCAAAGCAGCGACAAACCCGAGCAGAGAGTGAAAAAGCCAGATGTCTTTATTCTCGGAGTGGCTAATAACTGCTTTGTATTTACTCCAGTGTTCCTGCTGCTCCGAGGTTCATGGAAAACGTGCATGCTGCCGAGCAGATTCTGAGAAACAACGTGCCTTTGCCTCTGTGCTCTAACTTAAACACCACGGTTCACCTAGATGGATGCTGCAGTTTTTTTTACAGAGCTGATAGTCGCTTCTGATGTCGCCTGTCTGAGAAATCTACCTTCAATTCACATTCAGAAATACTTTATTAATCCTAAAGGGAAATTAAATGTTGTAACTCATCATCCTGGTTTCATTAAAGAGTTGTTATAGATGCAGATGGCTGTGGGCAGGAAGGGAAGGGAAGTCTGAGATTATCATCATTGTATGTTCCCATACTATGGCAAAATTAGTTCTGTGTATTCAACCCATTGCACCTGAGGTACAACCAGGTGGAGCAGTGGGCAGCTATGCAAGCGCCTGTGGAGCAATTAGGGATTAAGCGTCTTGCTCAGAGACACCACGACATGTGGGAATGGCTGGGAGTCGAACCAAGACTTTCTGGTCTCCAGTTGGCTGGACTACCTCATCTCAGCCACTTTTCCACAGGAAGGATCTCTTGTAGTGCTCTGTCCTACAACAGATCTGAAGAAGCCTCCGACTGAAGACACTCTGTTGATGACAATCGGATGAAGAAGATGCTCAGGGTTGTCTATGACGTTCTTCATTTCATAAAGTATCCTTCTTTGTACAATCATCTCCAAAGTTTCTCGAGGAGTCCCCAGAACTGAGCCAGCCTTCTTTATGAGCTTTTGATCTTTTTTAAGTCACTTGCTCTGGTGCTGCTGGCGGAAGAGACAGAGCTCTCTACAACAGAATTGTAGAAGATATGCAGCATTTTGCTGCAAACATCGAAGGACTTCAGCTTCATCAAGAAGTACAGTCTGCTCCGTCCCTTGTAGACGGCTTCACTGTTGCATCTCCAGTCCAGTCTGTTGTCCAGGTGAACCCCAAGGTATTTATAATTCTCCACCACCTCCACTTCTTCTCCCATGATGGAAATAGGGTTGGACCTGTCCCTGTTTCTCCTGAAATCTACAATCATCTCCTTTGTTTTGTTCACATTCAAGATGAGGTGATTGTTTCCACATCATGCCACAAAGCGGTCCACCAGTTCCCTGTACTCAGCTTCTTGTCCATCTCAGATACACCCAACCATCTGAATATTTCTGCAGATGACAGGAGTCTGTTTTGTACTGGAAATCTGCGATGTACAGAGTGAAAAGCAATGGTGAGAGTACAGTCCCCTGTGGTGCTCCTGAGCCACTGACCACCTGGTTAAACACACAACCCTTCTGTGGTCTGTGTGTCAGGTAGTCTTTGATCCAGGTGATTGTTGAGGCCTCCACCTGAGTCTTGAGTTTCTGACAAAGCAAATCAGGCTGACTTGTATTAAATGCACTGGAAAAATGAAAGAGCATGATTCTCACAGTGCTGTCTGTCACATGTAGTGCTCTTCTACATGTAGAAGGCAGGGCAGTCATGCCATAAATGTTAATCTTATGGATGCTTCGACATCAGTGTGAAAGTTATGCAAATATGCAGAAATACCACAGCCCATACCTAAAAGTTCTAGCATGTCTTGAAGGAGTGCACGTCACTCACCTTTCATGCCAGAATTTATACTAAATTCATATTTTGTTATGAAATTACAAAGTTAGTCATATTTATAAGCCCTCAAAAATTATGTTATGTGAAACCTTGTGTAAAACTGTAAAATGTTGTACTTAAATTACCTGTTGCAAATGACTATCAGCCACTAACACATCATATTTAAGCTCAGTGTCTGTAAAAGTGACTTAGATGTAGGGGTTCCTAAGGCCAGCTGGCTGTGACCTCTACCATTTTGAACTGGGAAGACTTTAAATGTTAAATTCACTCAATTGTAGACATACATTGAATGATTACTTTCATTAGGGATTTGATAATTGACAAAAAAAATTGATGCATACAAGCACACAGACATGGGCTAGAACTAGGGATGCACCGATCCACATTTCTTACTTCCGATCCGATACCGATACTTAAATCTGGGTATCGACCGATACCAATACTTTCCGATCCGATACGGTTCAGGTATATGAGGCTGTATTAATGAATTATTTGAACTGAGACTACTGTCTTAACATTGTGTGAGTTAAACCCAATGAAGACACTCTGGGCCTCACAACAGAAAACCCTAACTTTAACAGCACACAAGAGGCAGGTCTATATCACAGACATCCTTCTCACTCAAAAAAGACAACAAAATCCACTCCCGTAGTGGTTAAGGGGAGTGGACTGTGCTGTCTTTCCCATAATGCTTAGCGTTTTTTCAGTTTTCCAGCTGCACCATGAGTGAGAAGGACGTCTGTGATATAGACCTGCCTCTTGTGTGCTATTAAAGTTTGGGTGTTTCTTGTTGTGAGGCCCAGAGTGTCTTCATTGGGTTCAACTCACACAATGTTAAGACGGCAGTCACAGAATATAGTGGAACACAAGTGCTCTTTGAAGCCGGGTCGGAAATATTTGCAGGTTGGATCGGAAAATTTGATACTTAAATTGTGCTGATATCGGATACCGATACTGGATCGGATCGGCCCCATCCCTAGCTAGAACATAACTGTTCATATTTGCCTTTTGGCGGTGAGTGATTCATTTCTCATTTGAGAAAATACACAATTTAGTGACAGATCTTTATCACAATTCATGCTTTTGGTCATGCCTCCAATTAACTTAGTGCAACATTTTAAAAAGGTTAAAGAAACTGTAAATTCTGAACTTCTCAAATGCAGCGGCAAACAAAACTCATCCCAGATAAACCCACACATGTTGATGGCAGTCGATCGCTCTAGAACATTCTAGTTGTTTTGCTCTTCCAGGTTTCCAGCCAATCGTTTGAATTTAGCCATCTGTTTGTGTAAGTGGGTGTCAGGTTCAGCAGTGCTGATTATTATCACATGTGAGCTGTGGCTCCAGTTCACCTCATGTGATCAGTGAGATGCGTCCTCAGTTACACCCGCTGCTCCTCCTTCCAGCTGACTCTACTCACTCCTCATTTTACTGGAGACCTTTAAGGCACATTATGAAAAAATATTGGGCAGATATTAAATTCAGCATAAAAAGCAAACAAAATATAAAGGAGCTATCATACCATAACTCAAAAAACTGCTTAAGAACAATTTGCATCTTTGGTGTACAGGTACTTAGTGACAAGACTTGTAAGAACCTGAAACAATTTTTTTTTTACATTAGATTGAAGTAGAAATAAATGTTAACGTTGGAAACACAAGACAGAGTGTAAATATATGTGGCTTCTGCTGCAGTTAGTCCATCTCCTGCCAAGGCTCCGGTAACAAGCCCCCACCCAGCTGCAGAGAACCCCGCACACACTCCAACTCACATTACCTTCATATTTACTTCATTATACACATGAACTCACTCACTTATCACCCACACTTCTTTCCAAAAACAGATATTTATATTAAACTGCAGCCTTTACTGAAGCATTAAAGGAAAAAACCTGTTTCTTATAGATTCTGCTTCAATATGTCAATAAAAGTTCCTCAAATGGAATATAAAATAAAATCAAATAAATGAATAAACATTCCTTCCATTCCATTCTGCCTGATGCCCTCAATAAGTTTTATGCACGTTTTGATGATCCAAACAGACCTGCTAGCACCAGACTCACCTCATCACCAGATGAAGAGCATCTCAGGGTGTCCGCAGCAGAAGTGAGAGGCAGTCTCAGAAAGATTAATCCTCATAAAGCAACCGGACCAGACAACATCCCAGGGAAAGTTCTGAAGGAATGTGCGGACCAGCTCTGTGAGGTGCTGGCTGACATCTTCACCACCTCACTTGCACTGGAGTCAGTTCCCACCTGCCTGAAGACCGCGACCATCATCCCAGTCCCAAAGAGCTCCACAGTGACTGGTCTGAATGACTATAGACCGGTGGCCCTCACCCCGATAGTCGCTAAATGTTTTGAGAAACTGGTCATGTCCCACATCAAGGCAACCGTCAACATCAATGAGGACCCTCATCAATACGCATACCGTGAGAACCGATCAACAGAGGACGCCATTTCTTCCGTGGTCCACACTGCTCTCACCCACCTGGATCAGAAAGACTCATACGTGCGTCTGCTCTTTGTGGACTTCACATCTGCCTTCAACACCATGATCCCCCAAACTCTGATAGACAAACTATCTACACTTGGACTAAGCCCCTCTATTTGTAACTGGGTACTAGACTTCTTAACAGACAGACCACAGTCCGTGAAGATCCACAACTTCTCCTCCTCCACCATAACCCTTAGCACTGGCTCTCCTCAGGGATGTGTGCTGAGCCCCCTTCTGTTCACTCTGCTCACATATGATTGTACAGCCACACTTCCAGGCTGTCATATTGTTAAGTTTGCAGATGATACAGCGGTGGTGGGATGCATCACAAACAATGATGAGTCCAGCTACAGACAGGAGGTGGAACACCTGGAGAGCTGGTGCAAAGAGAATAATCTTCACATGAATGTGAAGAAGACAAAGGAGATGATTGTGGACTTCAGAAGGAACAAACACACCCATGCCCCACTGAAAATAGGTGGGTCTGCAGTGGAAGTGGTCTCCAGCTACAAATACTTGGGTGTACACATGAATGATAACCTCAGCTGGAGCAACAACACCACCAGCCTGATCAAGAAAGGTCATCAGAGACTCTACTTCCTCAGACGGCTGAGACGAGCTGGTCTGAGCAGCCCAGTTCTCACCTCCTTCTACAGGTGTGCAGTGGAGAGCATCCTGTGCTCCAGCATCAACGTGTGGCATGGAGGCTGCACAGTTGAAGAGAGGAAAGCTCTGCAGAGAGTGGTGAAGGCTGCACAGAAGTCTGTTGGAGTCAGTCTCCCCACCATCACAGACATTTACACCTCTAGATGCAGGAAAAGAGCCACCTGTATCATGAAAGACCTCACTCATCCAGCACACTCACTCTTTGCCCCACTCCCCTCAGGACGGAGGTTGAGGAGCATCAAGTGTAGAACCACTAGACTGAGGAACAGCTTCTACCCTGAGGCTGTTAGACTCATGAATAAATAAAAATAAAATAAAAATAAACACTGCAAAATATCACATCATGCTGATGCTGATCTGTTTTCTTGTTGCTGTGTTCATCTGTGTTCATCTGTGACCATCTGCTCATACAAACTCATGTTCGTGCTGCTGTTTATTCCCACTATATTAGGCTTAGTGTATTACTAGTTGATGTTTTTCTTAGTTAGTTCTCAATGTTATTACTGTTTTTCTCTTTCATTTGTTGTTGGATGTAACTGGGACCTCGTGTACATAATCTCGTTTTCATCTCATGTACCACATGTAGTGCAAATGACAATAAAGACTCTCTGACTCTGACTCTCTGACTCTGAAATGAGCAAAAATACATGACATGTTACACCAAATTGGTATTTATTTAACAAAAGAAGCAAAAAAATCAACTGCAACGTGTAACTAGAAAGTTGCATTTCCTGAGAAAATACATGTGAATGCTTATTGCAGAAGAACTTGCTAAATAATCAGCTGAAAGTAGCTAAAATGCATGCTGAAATGCAAAGGTGGGCAAATGAACGCTGGGACCGCTAATGCGCTAATCCGCTTACAGCGGACGTAACGTTTTTGTAAGCGTAACAGCGGAGTGACTAACTTTTATAATTCATAAGCGGATTTGTGCTATTTTTATTTACAATGCAGTACCGCTAATAACTAATTATCTATCAGTAAAAACGAATAAACTTATTACAGGCTCTTAAAATAAAAAACTAAAAATGGACTATTCCATCTTGACATCTTCCGGGTCAGAGGTGAACTCGGTGCTAACGTTTATGGCTAGCTGGTTGTGCTGGGTTACTTGGATAAATCCGCAGAGAACCCCGCTGTTTCAAGCCAAATTAACGCGGCCGGAGGATTTTATTGTGTGTTTTGTGTCCACCACTCGACGGTGAGTCGTTAGTTTTATGTATTTTAGTTACTTTTCATTAAATCTGTTGACTGCCTATAGAATCTTGACATCTTCCGGGTCAGAGGTGAACTGGACGCTAACTCTGTGGCTAGCTGGTTGTGCTGGGTTACTTGGATAAATCCGCAGAGAACCCCGCTGTTTCAAGCCAAATTAACGCGGCCGGAGGATTTTATTGTGTGTTTTGTGTCCACCACTCGACGGTGAGTCGTTAGTTTTATGTATTTTGGTTACTTTTATGTAGAAATGCGGTGGCGAAACGCCCGTGTATTTGAGATTTAAAAGTGGTCTTAGGGATTAAAAGATCATTCTCTTTTTTGTTAATTTCGTGGCCGAATAGAATATATGTACGTAAAGTATTAAATAAATCCTTTGATTTTTGTAATTTCATCCTTTTAGGATCATTTTAGTTACTTTTCAGTTGGCAGTGTAGTGCAAATATTTCATAACGCTGCCGGCTACCAATTGTCGAATATAAATAGCGGATTAGATTAGCTTCCCCTAATTTTCATAAGACATTTGTGCTTTTGAAATTGTGGACCTAAAAAAATTAATAAGCGTTTTAGAAATTGTGGAACTAATTTTTTGATTAGCGTTGCCCACCACTGCTGAAATGTAGCTGAAATGGAAGAACAAGCCAAGGAAAGCAGAATAACACGTTTGCTTAATTAGGTTTAAATAAATGGTAAATGGAGCTTACTTATATAGTGCTTTCCAGCCCCCTTTGAGGGGCCCCAAAGCGCTTCACAGTACCAACCATCCACCCATTCATACACACATGCATACACCGGTAGCGGTAGACTGCCTTGCAAGGCGCTGCCTGTCCTACCAGGAGCAACTCGGGGTTAAGTGTCTTGCCCAGGGACACAACGAGGTATGCCGTGACCGGGGATCGAACCCGAGACCTTCTGGTCCTGAGCCGGCTGCCCTGCCCTGCCTCTACACCATCTCGGCCCCTAGATGGTGTAGAGGCAGAGCAGGGCATAAGAGGCATAAGCAGAAATTAGCACAATATTAGGAAATTAGCTCAAACAAGCTGAAATTGGCAAAAAAACTGAAAAGTTGTTGCAAAGGAAGAAAGACAAACTACTAGAAGGAAATGAAAAGAGCTGAAATGAGCTAAAAACATGTAATTACCTGAAAAGGCTAAAATTTGCATAAACAGCTATAAAGTAGATGAAATAGCCGAAAAGGCTGAACCTAGCAGATAAAAGCTGAAAGGAGCATAACAAGCTGAAATTAGCAGAAATGAGTTAATTAGGCTCGAAAATAGCAGAAATTATACCATGAAAAACTTGAATTTATCTGAAAGCAGATGAAACTACTGTATAGACAATGTTTAAAAAATTGCTGAAAAGGTAGAACAAGCTTAAATTAACAGAAGAAAGCAAAATGAACATGTTTGCTGAAAGAAGCTGTAATGAGCACAAAACAGTGGAAGTTAACAGAAAAAAGCTGAAATGAGCCACAAAANAAAAAAAAAAAAAAAAAACTGCTGAAATGTACCGGTAGCTAAAAAAAGCCAAAAGAAGGCTTTATTACCAGATGGAAGTGGAGAGAGCACATTTGTGTTATATTTGGCTGAAAAAAATTGTAAATGTGTGTAAAAACTGTAATTAGCTGAAAAAGATCAAATTATCCAAAAAAAAAAATGGCTGTTGTAGCTGAAATAGCAAAAAAGAGCTGAAAGGAGCATACAGTAATAAGCTGAAATTAACAAAAAGAAGTTAGAAGAAGCACAAAAATGTTGTAGTTAGCAGAAAGAATCAGAAAGGAGCCCAAAACAGCGGAAAAAACCCCAGCTGAAATTAGCTGAAAGTAGCTGAAAATTGTTCAATTTGCAGAAGGAAGCTAAAAGAAGCTGAACCAGAACAAAATATGAAAGGAGCAGTTAAAGGCAGATCTAAGTAGTTGAAGGATGTAAAATGAGCTCAATTCATTTTCTATGAGATAAAAATTCCAGAAAAGGCTAAATAAATAATAAATAAATAAAAATAAATAAATAAATAATAAAGTTGCACCAACACCATAAGTCATAGCACCGTTCTCCTGAAAGAGTTGAAAGTTTTGCGTTAAGATTTGTTGAAATAACATCAAAATTGTGGAACGAGAAAGATGCTGAAAAACATACGGAAGAATTTACAAGTGGCAATAGGATGACAAGAGTGTGAATACTTAGTGAACATTCATGCAACGACTATACAGCCTTACTGCTTAGAGCAGTCAGGTGCTGATTATTGATATATATGATCATAAATACATGATTATCAGTGACTTTAGGCTCATCCATCCACATGTATTCTTTACCCACTTCTACTTTAAGTATCAGTGGTAGTAGCAGCTACTGTGCAAGTGGCGAAACAAACAAGACAAAGTCATTTTGGGTCTGAGTAACGTAGCATGCAGGATTTTGTCTGTAGGAGGACTTTAGGCACAAAGTAAAAGTTTGAGGAGTTTGTGTTTTGGGGAGTCATGGTCAGAGGAAAGACATAGGATTTTAGCTGATGCTCCTTATAATTCATATTATCAGGCCAATTTCATTACTTTGTGCAGTAAGACAAATTATTCCCAAATGGAAACATTTAACATTTACTAATCTCTCCAGGAGTGGGTGTTTCATTGAGTTCATTCTAATTATATAACACAAACGTCTGGCCAAACTGCACTTTGCTTAGATGAAAAGTCCTGAAAGAAGCATATGCTATGTTGCTCCTTTAAGAGAAATCTGTTTCAGATGGCACAATATATTGGTGATAAAATATGAAAAAACATGTTTGCCCACATTTGATCATTGTTCTGTAATTGTCCTTATTTTCAGGACGTTTTGATGTCAAGGGTTTAAAATTCAAAAACACAATAAGGGAAGAAAACAGCCTTTTAACCATAAAAAATAAAGTTTAATATACTTTATGACAGCTTTGTTGATCTGCTTCTTTTCTTTCTGTCTTGTGGTATCACACATGGAACGATTTAGAGCTGGACTTACCGTAGGTTCGTTGTGGTTTCCTTTGTGTTCATACGTGTCTGCCTGAAAAAGTTATTGCCAGTATAAATATTTGGCTTAGATTCACTGCTTTTACAGAATTTCCCAGATATGTCTGCCTATTTTTCCACCTATTTTCCCATCCTTCAATCCATTTTTTTTAATGCAAACTTCTTAATCCATAAATCCCCACAATGTTTTAATAGTATTTTTTATACTATAATGTTTTTTTAATCTTATTTAGGTAAGCAGTCCACAGAATGAAAAACGGCACAGATTACAGTTTTGTTATTTTAACAGAAGCCAATAGTTTGACAGATGTTCATATAGCTGAAACTGGTTTAAATGTCACCCTTACCTAAGAAAAATTGAAATAGTCGGTATTAAATATCAAACTACAGCATTCAGGGTCCTTTCACAATGCTGCAGATAGCGTAAAAAAACTGCCTTTTTTCATTCATTCGAGCTTTATTTATGAAGGTTAGTCTCACTGAGTCACAAGGACTCATTTACAAGAGAAACCTGTTTTAAACTAAGAACATAGATGAGGTACAGACAACAATAGACAATCATATATATTTTTTAATTCAACCTTTATTATACAGGCTAGTTCGAATTGAGCCTCAGGGGACTCATTTACAAGAGAGACCTGTTACATACAGCATACAGAGTAGACGAGGAAAAGAGAACACATGGATGGAGGAAGTAAAAAAAAAAAAAAAGTCTCACATCATATCCTGGCCAGGGCACAGTGTAAAAGATGCCAAAAAATACTTTGCAACATAAAAACGACATACAATGACATCATAATACATGTATGCATAGGTCAACAAAGATGGTGATTTGTCCATGGACAGTCCAGAAAGTTCCAAAGTTCTGTTACTGATATGATGGTACAGTGTTTATCAGCATCCCAATTCTGGTAAGGCCAGATATTTTGGGCAGCACGGTGGCACAACTGGTAGAGCTGCTGCCTCTCAGCGAGAAGGTTGCCGGTTCAAATACCGGTCCGGGGCCTTTCTGGGTGGAGTTTGCATGTTCTCCCCGTGCATGCGTGGGTTTCCTCCGGGTACTCCGGTTTCCTCCCACAGACCAAAAAACATGCTTGTTAGGCTGATTGGTGACTCTAAATTGACCCTAGGTGTGAGTGTGAGAGTGGATGGTTGTTTGGTGTGAGTGAGACAGGTCCCTCTTGTAAATGAGTCCCCGTGACTCAACGAGGCTAGCCTGTATAAATAAAGGTTGAATGAATATCCACGGGAGGGTGGGCAGGCAGAGCTTATTAGTTTGCATATCCTCTAGGAGCAATACAAAAGCATTTACGATGAAAAGTAAATAGAAGAAATTGTATAAAAGTGAATCAAAAACAAGCTACATAATAAAACGATGTAACACACTGATTTTTGCAATGAACCCAACAGTTGTTTAAAATCCCTTAGAGTGGTCAAAGTCTACAACCTCAGATCTTTTTGCAAGGTGTTCCAGGTTACAGGAGTGGAGGAAGAGAAGGCCATTTTGCCAAACTTAGTCCGCACTGAGGAAACGCTGCAGGTAATGATGTCTTGAAAATGCACGCTGTAGCTGCACTGACAAAGTGACATGTAGGAGGAGATATATGAAGCCAACAGACCAAGAAGTGATTTAAAGATGAAAATGTACCAGTGAGAGAGTCTACGTGAAGTTAATGATGTCCAGTTAACCAGTGAATACAGGATGAAGTGATAGGTACAGCCAATTATGAACCTTAGTGATGGACTGGAGACCTGAAAACACAAACTGATATTTTTATTAAAACAGCTATGGAAATTTATGTTTTTTGACGGTATTTGATATAAATTTATTTTTAAATTTAATGATTGACATATAAACACTTTATTTTTATTTTTAGTGAACATTTAGTGCATGTAAACATGCAAATTTCAACTGGAAATATGAATGATGTTTTTCAGAACGTATGTTAGAATAAACATTAAAATATTTAACAGATATTTTAAAAGGGACTAATTTTTTAAACTATAAATTAATGTTGAATAATTATTAGAAACATTAACTAATATATTACCATTTCAGTGCTGTGGAAACGATTTAGATGTTGTAGAATTCCTTCTGCCTCTCAACTTGCAGCTCCTGTAACTCATCACACAGCTGCTCACTTCCTGAAGTTAAAAGTCTACAAAAAACAGCAGCAGCAGAAAAAAAATTATAACCTGCTGTTTACTCGAAATAACTTTGGCTTCTCTGAAGACAAACCGCTAAAATCTAAAGTTTTAAATGGCTAAATTGGACGGATGCGTTTGCATCTTCCTACATTGTATTCAATGTGCGCGTTGGAGACGAGTCTAGATGTGACGTCATCAGTGCTTTAAGTGGGCCGGAACTCACCGGTACCCAGTTCCGCCACTTCTAAAATTTAACCCTGAGAGTACCGGGACTTTTTTTAAGCGTAAGGTGCGTTCCGGAACTTATTTTCGTCTTCTCCACTTGAAAGACCCGTGGCAGATTAGAATGCATCATTTCCCCCGACTGGATTTCAAGAAAGAGTAATGCATCTTCACGACAATAAAACATCTTTGGTGGAGCACGACATTTGGCCAATCACAGCCTCAGGATAGACAGGGGGAGGAGACAACAGCGAAATCTGTAAAAAAACAAAAACAAACTGCAGCGTGACAGAGCGCGAGGGAAGCGGAAGTAATTCCTCCAACGTGTGGGTAAAGTTAATATTTTTATACATGCAGTGTAACTATTGTTTAGTAAAATGGCATGTTGTGTTACAAATAAAACTAAATAAAAATTAACAAAATAACAGTCAATTGCACCCCTAAAGCCACTGTGATAAAGTATCACATTAATTTTATTATTTTAGCCACAGGAGTGAGTTTAAAAACAGGATGATGTCTATATGAACTAGTTAAATGAGGTGTCTCTAAAATATCCTGATTCATGATCAATAATAATTTCAACAATTTTTTAATCTGTCCACAGGACCTGACTTTATTTTGTTAGATGTCTCTAAAATAGTTAGTGAATCATGTTTACATGTAGGTAAACATAGATGTTTAACAACTTGTTAAAATAGGAAATGGCATCTACTTTATTCAAAATTTCTGGCAAAACATCTTCACCAGCATATTTAAGAAACTAGTTTTTACTGTTAGTAAGTAAGTTTTATTTATATAGCACATTTCACAGACATGAGAGTCACAAAGTGCTTTACAAAAGGAAAAATAAAATAATAAAATCACAGAAGTACTATACAAAAAGGTAAAACATAACAAACTCTAAAATCAATGTACAAAATTAACCAAAAGCCTGTCTGAAGAGATAAGTCTTAAGTTTTTTAATGCATCTGTTGACTCGGAGCAGCGCATTGTTAGCAAAATGTTCTGCTGTATTTGGCTTGCTGCTGTTGTTGGTTGTTAATTTTTTGGTTGACACAATCTTTCCTATTTCCTCATTCATTTTATGCTTGTTTATTAATTGTTTAGTGTTTAAATGGTTACTGTTGCACCGAGGGACTGAGAGAGAAATGCAATTTCAATCCTGTGTATGTCCTGTACATATTGCAGTTCTGACAATAAAGTTGACTTTGACTTTGACTAAATCAGGTTAGTAAATGACTTTTACCTGAAGCATGTTAAAAAATTACAAAATCTTTCGGGGGGTGTTGGCGCAACGTTTGTCACCTTTTTCATCCCTTCTGAGTTTGCAGGTATGCATATTATTATGACATTAGGGAGGGTACCGGCACTTATTTTTTTCCACTTAAAGCACTGGACGTCATAATCACGCGACGGGAAAATCCGTATTTACCATGTAAAAAAAACGGCGCTAATTTTAAACTATTTTTGAGAGGAATTTTCATTCATTTCAATTTTTTTTAGCAAAAACGATCAGAGGTCAATCTTAATATATATATATATGTTGTGCCATTTTATGGAAAGTTGAAAGATGATGACAGGGGAGCTTTAAAAATATATTGTTAGAAAAGTTACAGACTGCACTACAAAGTTACATAGTGCAGCTTTAATGATAAGCTAGTCTAAAGAGATGTGTTTTCAGGGCTGTCTTGAACAGAGAAAGGGAGGTGGTGTTTCGAAGGTCTGGCGGTAGAGCGTTCCAGAGGTGAGGGGCAGAGCAGGTGAAGGCCCTGCTCCCCATGGTGGAGAGGCGGGCAGAGGGTACATGGAGATGTAGCGAAGAGGAGGATCTGAGAGAGCGTGATGGGATGGAGATTTGGAGGAGGTCAGATAGATAAGGAGGGGCAAGGTTGTGGATAGATTTGAACGTGAGGAGTAGAATTTTGAAGATGATGCGTGATTTAACCGGGAGCCAGTGGAGCTGCTGCAGGACAGGAGTGATGTGGTTATAGTAGGAGGTTTGAGTGATGACACGGGCAGCTGAGTTCTGGACCATCTGTAACTTGTGGAGAGATTTGTTGGGGAGGCCGTAGAGAGATGCAAATTGACCAAGACACCCAAGTATTTGTAGGAATCGACAAACTCAATAAGAACAACATTCGTAGATAAGATAGAAGGAAGGACTGCTGGTACCGACTTCCTTTTTGAAAACAACATCCCTTTAGTTTTATCAGCATTTAGCACCGGTTTGAGACTGAACAAATCTGACTGGATGATGTTGAATGCAGACTGTAAAAGCTGAAAAACCTTAGCAACTGATTTAGCTCGACAATAATTAACTGTGTTGTTGGCATAGAAACGTAAGGCTGTATCAGGAATGACTTACTTCTGCAGCTTGTGAAGAGGGTGGAACCTAAGTCTGAGCCTTGTGGTACACCATTGCTGACAGTTAGATAGCTGGAAGAAGTACCATTATGTTTAAAACATTTGCATTGTCCATGCACACACAAACTGAGTTTTTTGTTAGAAAATTGTTTAGTTGAAACAAAAAACACCATTCAAAATTAAGTGTTGTTGTTGTTGTTGTTGTTTTTGACTAAGTGGATCTGTGTAAAAGTAGTCACACTTTTTTATATAACTGATGACACAACAGGCTTTTTTACACAAGCATTTCACTCTTAGCCTCAGAAAAACACAAATATGGAACAATTCTTGTTGTTTCGTTCTTTTCCTGCCCTGTTTTAACTCACCTCATCTTGTCGTCAAACTTTGATCAAAAGCTGGAATGACTGAAAGAAATAAAAATAAAATGAGTTTGAAGAGAATCTTTATCCAAGCTAAGCTTTTTTTTTTTTTTTTTGTATTTTGATATGATTTCAAAGTGAACATTCACACTACTTCTTGCCACAGCAGTCAGGGGTTCTGTTAGAATGTATCATATAAAAAATAACTTAAAGGAGTTAAAAATGTTTTAAAGAATATTCAGAAAATAAATGTACAGCTGAAAGGCACTGCTGCTATATCTTTGTGCCTTGTCTCAGATTTATGGCTTGCCTTCCAGAGAACCAAATACGAAATATGTAGTAACTAAATACATAAACTTAAAGATCCACTGACGTGATTTTTCTACTATTCATCAAATTGCTCAAAATATATATATTTTATCATTTAAATATGTTAGTTTTTGCAAACAAAATGATAAATCACTTTAATTTTGCTTTAAAAGTGATTTTGAACTTCAAGCCGTGTTTAATCATGGGAAATCCGTTTACACCTGAACGCACCATCTGTGATGTAATGTCCAGAGTGAGAGGCAGAGGGCTCCAGTCTCTTCAATAGCGGACATTTTAAAACTTGACTAATTTATCAATCTAGGTGAAGATTTGAGCTATTTGTCTTCATTTTGGGAAGCAGAAAATAGTTTGGGTGATGGAACAAGAAACAACAGGATCTAATTTAGGTCTGATGCTGTATCAGACTGACTTTCATGTGGAGCTGCGCACACCGTGACAAGCTCAGAGCTCTGCCTCAACTCTGGACATTACATCACAGATGGTGCGTTCGGGTGTAAACGGATTTCCCACGATTAAACACAGCTTGAAGTTCAAAATCACTTATAAAGCAAAATTAAAGTGATTTATCATTTTGTTTGCAAAAACTAACATATTTAAATGATAAAATATATATATTTTGAGCAATTTGATGAATAGTAGAAAAATCACGTCAGTGGATCTTTAAAGTTGTGCATCTTACAAAGCTTGTACCACTACCAAAATAAAAACACAAACAAACAAACAAAAATTACAGTAAGTGTAAGTTGTTGCACTGAGAACACCATGGTGTCCCGCATCAAAGGTTGGAAAACATATTGTCATTTATTTTTTATTTATTTTATTTAAATGGCACAAATTCTTGCCAAATCATATAATTTCCAAACTGGAGTAAATCTGATGACCTTGTAATCTTTGGATAGCATATTTAATTAGTCTCCAGAAGCCTCAAACTATATTATCTTCACTCATTACTAAATAAATGTGTCATTTTTATGCATCAGTTGCATCAATCCTGAGTCATTAATGAGTGAAAATGCAACACCTGGTTTATTTATTTATCAGTTATTTGTCTCGTCTGGCTTTTCATGTCATGACTAGGGTGAACAGGCCTGGATTGCAAAATTATTTCCTCCATTTATTTATTTATGAAGGATAATTTTGGATGATCTAAAATTCTTAATCGCTACATGTGGGGTCTTGGAGGAAGTTAAAGCCTGCTTCTGTTGGTGAGGCAGAAAGCAGAGGTTCTTAATGACAGCTTCTTCTGTTTTTTAAAACTTTAGCTCATTTCCTTTAGCTTAGCTGATTTTAGCCTTTCTGTGCCACAAGTCCTTTTTAACGTCTTAACATGTTGTTGTACAAGTCCTGACACTTCAGGCTACTATTACTGTATAATTGCATGCTTTACTTTGCTTTGTGGCACAGAGGTCTAATGAGCAATTCACTGTCAGTAGTTTCCTGTCATAAACAGCATCTTCATTTTTTTCATTCCAACTGTCTAGTTTATGGTTTTCCCCTTCAGCCACACTTAAAGTTCCATTATTGCTTTTTTTTTGTCACATTTGTTATTCAGCTGGATACAGAAACTTTCATCTTGAGGTCCTGCCTAACACTTCCAGACATCATTGGTTTCTTGCTGTACAATGAGCTAATCAGCCAATTAGTCTGCAAAAAAATAAAATCTAGCCATAAGAACTCATTTTCTCAACCACTCATCCATAGAAGAGGCATCGTGATTACTTCACTTCAAGTTACATTCAAATCAAACATGCAGTTGTACTTTTTAAGAGCAGTTTTCTGATTTGCCATTCAGATTGCAGGCAAAGAAAACACTTGAGTTTTTCCGCCATCACTTCTTCTTGGTGTAATACACCAATGCATTTACCTGCCTTGCTCGCTTTAGTGACACAACTAAAATGCTCTTGTAAGCTGACAAGTTTTCTGTCATTTGAAACTAATGTTCTCTTTTATCAATCTACTAAAACATAATAAACCAATATCGTTCATTTTGAGAACTCATTGCTGTGTCAAATATGGTTCAGTTCAGTTTGTTTAGACACAGCAAGGTTAGATCAAGAGTCTTACACAACATACTGGATTTTATTTAGTAGAGCTAAAGTGGGTCTAAAGGAATATCAGCAATCTGTGTTGATGCTAGGGATGCACGATACAGTATTTTCGGCATATCAGCCAATATTAGCGATAAAGGTAAATATGATACATTGACCATTCCATCAAAATAACCCACCGACATACAAATTTGTAAAAGGTGCTGTTATACATATAATTATATATATACATATATATATA